>JANZXP010007463.1:0-14413 GCA_027576715.1 Erythroxylum flavicans | reverse complement strand
CTATTTTGTTAAAACTCCTATTTTATTGAATTGAATGAAAGTGTCTTTGATGATTGTTGATTTTATTTGTTATCTTAAAACAAATCGAGAGAGTTAGTAAGATTATTTGTGTAGGATTGCATAACGATTGGCAACATATAGACTTGTAATCATCACATCAATTGATTAGTTAGAAGAGAGATCTCAGCGAATTCAATTGATAACCTATAGGGTAGTTTAATAACTAGTTGAACCGGTGGAGTCATTGGGTAGGTTGAGAGATAGTTCAATTCATTTTATTTAATTTGATTAGGGACAATTAATTACACCTTGAGAGAGGGTAGTTAATACATTCAAAAATCTTGGGTGAGACACAATTTGATTAATAAAATAGGAGGGAGACAAAATAATGAGAAAGTAATCTCTAGTTTTTTAAATTCTTGAGTTATGATTTTTTTGCACTTTGGTATTGTTCAATGTTCATTCTTAGTCTTTTAATTTTAACTTAATTTTCCAGATTATTTACATTAAACAAATTTGTTTCTTAAACAAAGTTTTGTCCGAATTAAATGGTGTCTGGGCATCAATCCTTATGGGATTGATATCTGCTTTTTAACTATAAGTCACGACCCATACACTTGTAGTTTTTTAGCATAAAACAAGTAGTTTGTGTTGTATAGTTACACGTAAACAAGGTTTTGGCATCGTTGCCGAGGATTGATTGTTTAACATCTTGGTTAATTTAGATTACTTTGATTTAAGAATTTTAATACTTTTCCTTATGTAATTGCAGGTACATGAACACAAAGAGAGCGCGAAGAACAAAAGAAGTTACTGAGGACGAATTTCCTGTCATCAAGAGACACAAAAGAGAGTTGAGAAGGGCTAAGTGTCTAAACTTTTCACAACAAGATATGGTTGAAGAAGGAAAGCAAAGAGGACCAAAGAGAACTCTGATGGATTTTATGAGGCTAAGATTTACTCCTCAGGGAGTGGTCAGGGAGGGGCGAGATCGGTGTTCTAAGCGAACAATTTTGAGATAAAGTCAGCGTTGCTCAACATTCTACAAATGATACCTATTAACTATGTTACTGCTTTGTAGACTTAGATCATGGCTCTTACGAAGTATCTGAATAACATGCAAGGAGCATCCTCCTCTATAGTGAAGGTGATGCACATTTAATATGAGTTGTACGGGCAAAACAACCATGGCTCAACGGAGTGTTTCCTATTGAGAACTGGTGGTACTGAACAAGTAAGTTACCTAGACCAGCCGTAGCGAAGTAATAACCCGTACTCCAATACTTATAATCTAGAGTAATAACAATGTAGGTGGCCAAGTGAGATCACAAGGACTGCCGAGATTCTAGCAATTGAATTGGAGCGATGGAAAGTAAAATAGATAAGATGATGGAAGTGTTGGGGTCCAAACTGGCAGCTCAAGAGGAGAATTAGAAGAGGATGCTTGCTAGCTAGGAAGAAAGTCAGAAGAGGATGGAAGCGAAATTTAACCAAATCGTGAAGAATAATACCTCATCGATCTATAACTTAGAAGTTCAGGTAGGTCAACTTGCTAACGCGTTATCTTCAAAAAATGTTGGTAGCCTATCCAGTAACAATGAGGTGAACCCGAAGGAAAGAATCATAGCCCTCACTCGAACGGAGAAAAAGGAAAGTGAGCATGAGGAGAAAGACGGAGTCAAGAGCGAAGTACAAGTAGTTTTGGAAGTCCTTTCGAGTGAACTAATAAGCGAGTCGATTAGGGAACTTCAACTTGGACTTCCACATTAAATTTTTGCTCAGTGGAAGTCATCTTTAAGTGGAGCAGCAAAGAATTCCAAAGAGGTCGAGCTAAGCAAGACTACAGATATAGCAAATCAACTTCAAACAAAGCTCATGTTAAAGGAACCGATGAAGAAAGAGGTCAACGAGCACATATCAGAAGGAAGTCCACACATAGCACAAAAGAAAGAAAACCCTGGGGATTTTTTCATTCTAGATAGTATAAATGGGATCGACAGAGCTAGGGCGTTTGTGTATTTGAGAGCTAGTATCAACATGATGCCTTACACATTTAGTCAAAAGTTGGGTTTATGAGAGCCAGATCCCACTAAAATATTGGTGAAAATGGTCGACAAAACTGTGTATTAGCCGAAGGGGATCATCAAGAATGTGTAGATATTGATTGATAAATTTATCTTCCCTACAAATGTTTGCATACTGGACATTAGAGAAGATGTAGAAACACCAATGGTTCTTGGGCGACCATTCCTAGCTACGTTCGATAATTGATATGGATGGGGGAGAATTAACACTGAGAGTTGGGAAGGAGAAATTAACTTTCAAGGTATCCAAGAAAAAATATCGTTTTCCCTTACCCCCAACGAATATCAAGGAATCTAAACCCCAAAGAGCATGGGAAGATATTGAAGACCTTGGGAATGCATCCAGGAAGAAACGATCGGGCAGGAGAAGGCATAGTAAGGAAAACAACAAGGAAGGTGGAGTACATACCGAGTTGGTTCATATACAGAGTTTGAGATTAGCTTCTGTACTACCACCATACCAGTCATTTTAACCGCCTTAAGCAAAATGGAGAGTCAAGCTACAGACGTTAAAAGAAGTGTTGTATGGGAGGCAACCCATGGAATTCTACTCCTTTCTAATTGCTTTTGTTTATTTATTGGTGTGGTTTTTTAGTTATGATTGTGCTTGAATTGAGGTTTATTGATGTTTAATTTGGTTTTAGTTTAAAGTTCAACTTGTTTTCTTTTCGAAATTCTTGATGATAATATTAAATTGATGTGTTTTTAGATTGTGGGATCATGGATAATCAATATTAAGCTTAAAAGAAGGTTTGGAATCTTCAAAATCACCTCATCCCAAGATCGTGGGAATTGTGGGAATTCCCCCGTCTGAAGGAAAATTTAACTTTCCCTCTCCTTTCTTCTTTACCCATTCTTCAAAATTTCACTCCTTCTCTCTCTAACTCACGAAATTCTCTCTTTAATGCCACATGATATCGTATTTAAGATGCTATGAGAATTTGGAGCTCTATTCTATGGAACTCCGAAATTCTCAGACACGTACTACAGTGAGGAATAGGAGGGGCACCAATACAGTCACTTCTCGACCTTCCACATCCCGAGCAGTCCGGAGCCAGTAGAGGAAGCAGCAGAGGAGGAACCGAGTGCCCCAGTCGAGGTTGACCGATTTCAACAAATCCTTGACTAGATGGCCTCTAATCAACAGCAAATGACATCCCAAATCAATGAGCTCGGCACCCAAATGCGGCAAGTCCACAAGGAGCAGCGTAGCCTGAAGAAGAGGTTCCTCGATTTCTGTCAGAGGAACAATTTCAAAGCTACTTCACGAACACCATCGCCACCATCATCTTAATAAGCTTTTCTTACCCCTTGTACTTTTAATTTGTGTCATTTTCTTTTGTTAGGTTTCACGTCATTCTTTTTTGTTTGGCTTGCTGTCATTTTTGTTTGGTTGATGTCATATGTGTGTTTTAATTTCTTTTGTTTGGTTTGAGGTCATTTTCCCTTATTTGGTGGTTGACTTGTCTCAATGAGGACAATGCGAACTTTAAATGTGGGGAGGTGACAATGACTTTCTCAATTGTATTGTTTGCATTTTGTTAAATAGGATACATGTTTAGGCATATCATTTGCTTTGTGTCAACAATAGAACCACATTTGAATCATTCTGATGGATATTGCCATGAGATTCTGTCATGCTAGTTGGAATTAGATCAAATGCATGCTTGAACTTGGATTAGGCTACTTGAGTAGCAAGTGAACCATATAAAGTGATGAAAAGTAGTTGGTTACATAAGCTTAGTCACAAATTGACGTTTGAGTAATGAGGTAATGTAGAGATGCATAATGAGCTTTCATTTGAGCCAATAAGAGGATTGAGCCATATGACTCCATCTGTAGTCATTCTATTTCTTTGTTAAGTGATATTTCCTTAGGTTATTGCCTTCAGAACTAGCCTTGAATTGGTTTGAGTTTACTACATACACGCTTAATAGAGATGATTTAGGCGCTTTTTGTGTTAACCATTGGCTTAAATAACCTATCCTTTGTGTTATCCCTTGCTACCTCTGTTGAGCCTTAACCTTTTGTTTCCTGAAAACACCTAAAATTTTAAAACCTGAAACTTCATTAACCTACCCATTCACAAGCTTCGTAAAGTATTAAGTAATACATTAGATAGGATCACTGTGAAAATTTTACTGAGATGAGTTGAGTATATTTCTACCTGTGGATTACAGTGTATATAGTGCTATTTTGAGTCACAATTCTTCCATGTATTTAGAAAAATAAAAATGAAAGAAAAATGGGAAAAAAGAAAGGAAAAGAAAAGAAAAAGGAAGAACAAGTGAGTAGCATCAATAAGTGTAGAATATTAGTTATATTTGTATATCTCAGAGTTATGTTTTGTTATCCTGTTTTATCTACTTTTCACTTTACAAATGCTTGTGCTTAACCCTTTTTCCCTCTTTACCCACCTAAACCCTCACCATATTACAACCCTAAACAAGTCCTTTTGATTTATTTATGCATGCAATCATTGTATAGGAGAATTGGTGTATTAGCAAACCTATGATAGTGTAGTTTCCTATAGGAAGTGTGGGTGAACCGCTAACTATCAAAAACTTGAGAGAAATGAGTGAAAACTGTGAGGAAGATTCATTTTGCATCTATACTTGTCTTTGAGTGATGGGGTCAATTGTTGAGCTTGCTTATGTATACCAATAAAAAAGTAGTCATGATATGTGTATTAACTTGATATTTGAGTTGGCTTAAATGTGAGGGATTGTATGCTTTGGTCTTTATGAAAATGAAGTGATAGAATTGATTGGTTGTATTAATTTATTTTGCTTAAGGACAAGCAAAGATTTAAGTAGGGGGATGTTGATAGTTGTGCATTAATATATATTTTTCTAAGTACTTGGCATGTGTTTCTTACGTAATTGTTGATTATTATTGTAGGTTAGGATTCATTTTGTATGTTTTCATTTAGTTTGATTTCTCATTGTTGTTCTTTTATGTTTGATGTTAATTTAGGGTAAGAATTGACTATTTTTATGTAGGAAGGAAGATTGAGCAACTTAGAGATTGAGATAGAGATCAAAGAGGAGAAGAGATTAGGAGACTCTCTGTGAATTATAATTCAAGTCATTATGCGGGGCTTCATTAAACTTAGGATTTCTGGACTATTAAAGGAGAATTAAGACTCCATCATCAAGGGGAGACGAAACCCTTCTGTAGAAACACCATCCTTGAGTGAAGAACACAAGTTTCTAGCCTTGAGGAAGGATTAATGTCAAGGATTATCATTAAGATTGGGAAAAATAGCACATCAACATCCAAAATTCCATATTTTGGCAAGGAAGAGAAGAAGTTTCTTTTATTCAATTTTCTGTGTTTTTACTTTTTCTAATCATTGTAAGATGGATTATTTTTGTGTTGATGATGTTATGCAGACCATGATTGGCTAATTTAGTTTAGGGATTGCTTTTGAACCATTTTCTTAAAACTCCTATTTTATTGAATTAAATGAAAGTGACTTTGATGATTGTTGACTTTATTTGTTATCTTGCAACAAATCGAGATAGTTAGTAAGATTATTTGTGTAGGATTGTACAACGAGAGTTGGCAACCTATAGACTTGCAATCATCACATCAATTGATTAGTTAGAAGAGAGATCTCGGCAAATTCAATTGATCACCCATAGGATAGTTTAATAACTAGTTGAATAGGTGGAGTCATTGGGTTGGTTGAGAGATCATTCAATTGATTCTATTTAATTTGATTAGGGACAATCAATTACACCTTGAGAGAGGGTAGTTAATACATTTAGAAATCTTAGTTGAGACATAATTCGATTAATAAAATGGGAGGGAGACAAAATAGTCAAAAAGTAATCTCTAGTCTTTAGATTCTTGAGTTCCGATTTTTCTGCATTTTCGTATTATTTGATGTTCATTATTAGTCTTTTAATTTTAACTTAGTTTTCCAGATTATTTACATTAAATAATTCGTTTCTTAAATAAAATTTTGTCTAAATTAAGTGGTGTCTAGGCATCAATCCATGTGGGATCGATATCTGCCTTTTAAGTACAAGTCACAACCCATATACTTGTAGTTTTTGAGCGTAAAACGAGTAGTTTATATTGTATAGTTACACGCAAACACTTGTTCAATAACTGATGTTGATGGGGATGTACTAACTCTGAGGGTCGGAAAGCATCAAATAACCTTCACTGTGTCGAAGAATGACAACAATTCTCCCTTACTCCCAACAATTCTCACTGTGTCAAATGACCTATATATTCATGTCATACTTCATTTTTTCACTCACTTTCATTTTAACTTTATCTCTCTAAGATTAGAATCTCCAAACACTCTCACTTCTCTCTAATCAATGTCCAAAATTTCCACTTTATTTCAACTTCCACCTATTTGCAATCCATTATGCCACGAATTAAGCAGTCAGTGAAGAGCAACCAATCATCAGGATGAAATCAAGTCTCAGGTCGAGGGTGAAGGAACAGGGCAGCGAATTTCAAATCACCCTTCCCAATCTACAAAGAAGAGGAAGGTATTTGTTTCCAATCCCTTAATGTTAAACAAATAGTAGTCCAAAAATATTTTGATTTTAATACACTTGATAGGCTAGAACTACAGGATAGGGTAGAGAATCTAGCAGAAAGAATTTAGTGGGCTAAGTTATACACTTACAATATCCTATCTACCAGGAGCTCACTCTCGATTTCTTTATTGAACCTAGTAACCCTAAGGAAATATGGTTTAGGTTACGAGGACGAGTTTATAAGCTAAACACCGAAATCATGTGTGATATTTATGGGTTCCCCGAATCTTCCATTATCGATCAACACAATGATTTTCGTGCTTTTCGCAATTGGAATGAGTTTACTAGGTTAGACCGATTTGATGCTAAGAATGCCTATAACAAAATTATACGAACCCATGAGCACTTGCTATTGCATAATTCATATGTCAATTGGTTTTTGACAAATCAAAAACCAACAAGTGCTTAACAAAGGAACTTTTTGTGTTTTGGTGCATGGATTGCAACATCCCAGTGTGCACCTCTACACATGTGCTAAATGTTATTATTGCAACTCTACATAAGAGGAGCAACAATTTGGGTAAGGGTACTTGGTTTCCACTATTGCTGAGTACTATGACATGGATGGTAGTGGCCTAACCATCTACCTCCCTAATTTTCTAAATCACCATCATTTATGATGTGCTGAAGTTCTAAAATCCCATAACATGGAACTCTAAGACATCAACCAAAAGACTCATATGAAGATCAGAGCTAGTTAGGCGAGTTCGAGCACAGTGCCACCTTAGCAGGTAGAAGACGACTCGACTAGCGAGGGATCTAAAGAGGAAGAAGACATAGAAGAGCCTAGCTGGAAAAAAGTACTTGATACAATCTTTGACAACACCAAGGTAATTACAGATACACTTCCGTAGAACTCTAAAAGGATGATGGAGATGGGCCGAACACAACGACGTTAGAGTTGAGATATATATTGAATTCATCGATATTTTGAGGCTCAAGGAGTCCAACTGCCACCTTCGACACCATCCCTACCTCCATCACCATAAGGCTTTATTTTTAACCCTTTTATTTTAATTTTATTTTTTATTTTATGTTTCTTCCTTCCATGTGTGTTTGTTTGTCTCCTTCTCATATTGAGGATAATGTTTTGTTCAAGTATGGGGAGGGTTATATGTTTTTCTTTGAGTGTGAATTTTGTATATTGTACGATAGTTTGTCTAAGTTGCATATTGTGAATTGTGTGAATGTGTCGATGGCTTATATGGATTGAAATCGATTTAATTTTTAAAATAATCTATTAGGTTATAAAGAGTCATTAGCTCGCGAAATTAGTCATCTTGGTTCTTTGGCTAAATATGTAAGTTAATTAGGATTTAATGTTAGGTTATCACCCTATAAGTTGTCGCATTCATTCATAATTTTAGGTCTTTTGACTTAAGTAACTTTGCTAGTATTTTTCATGAAAATAAGTAGTTAAAGCAACAAAGTAGGCATTAAAAAAATGTTTGCTAATTTTTAAATAAATAACTATTCCGCTGGCCTTCTAGTTATGAATAGAGCTAATAACCAATTCAGAACGTGATGTAACTGAGTGATCGGATCGACATGCATCACAAATGTGTGCGTTCACGTCAAAAGGTTGTAATGACATTACAACTAAGTAGCTTAATAGAAACATGACTTAGTCGAGTAATCGGGTTGACATTCATCCCCAATGTTTGCCTCCATGTAAAAGACTAGGTCCATATCCACAAAAATTAAATAAAAAATATGTTTTCTAATAAAAACCTATCGAACTTGTAAGTAGCTTGACTGTTCATGAAAACGTACTTAGGAGTAGTTACAGAGTTTGGATGACCAAATAATTATTAATGTGTGCGTACAATTAAAAAGGGTGAATAACTTGACATTTGGGTCTTGATTAATATGTATGTTTAGTCCAGAGCTCCTGGATGTGGATTTTGCATGTTAATGATTTGGAATAACTTGAATGATTATGTTTAAAGTTAAATTTATTTCATGAAGTTGAAGCCATTGTCTCATTACTGCATGGTGTGCTTTGTGATTTTATGTTGTTTTGTTTTCTTGAGGATAAGAAAATGTTTAAGTGTGGGGATGTTGACAAGTGAAAATTGCATTGTGTTTTAGGGATTAGTTTGATATGTATTTGACGGTTAATTCAATCATTTAGTATGTGTTTATGTTAGAATTGTGTTAGTTTGTTAATTATTTAGGTTTTAAGTGTTTTATGAGTTAGTACAAGTCTTTGAGTGTAAATATTATGTTTTTGAGGTAACTTGATGTGTTTGCTAGTGTTTCAGGGTCAACATCAAAGAAAAGAGGAGTTTCAGAGACATTCGAGTTAAAACAACATCCCACGATCGTGGCACGTTAGGCCACGATCATGACAAATGCACCAAAGTTGGCCCACGATTATGGCCTACACACCAAGATCGTGACAGAAGCGTAAGGAACGGCCCATGATCGTGACAAAAGGCTCAGATGTGGCCTACGATCATGGCCTATAGGGCCACGGTCGTGGCCTAGATCAGGCAGACATGCAGACACTTAAGAACGTCAAGTTGAAATGGATTTTTGGGACCTTTCGGACCCTGAAAAGATCCTAGGGTTACTGAAAACATAAGAGGATATTAAAAGAACAACAAGAGAGGTAGAAAACAACTTTTGCATCAACCACCTAGAGTTGAGAGAAATCATTGAGACATAGAGGAAGAGCAGAAGGAAGAGAGGAGACGAGAAGATAATGACTCAAAGTACATCCTAGATCAGGAGTTTCCTGACGTCGCTGCCTCCTGTCATCCATTTTAGATTGTATTTTCTATTTTTTTGTTTTAACATTGTATAGAATTGGACTGAACAGTTGATGATAAGATCTAGAATGTCGAGGATGTTTTAAACTCACCTTCGGAATTTTATTCTTGAATTAATGAGAATATGATTGTTATATGTTATTTGGACATTGTTGTGGCTTGAGTTTGCAATTACATAATTTGATATTAAAATGAGAGGGTAAATCAAATGAAAAACGATTAAATTGGACAAATAAGAGTTAGGCGATTTAATAAAAACAATAATTGAATCAGATTGAGAAACTATATGAAGAGAGATCTTGCATAGGTTTCCAATAGTTTATTAAAGAACTTTAGAACTAATTAGGGTTTTGGATAGGTTGTGAATTAAGAAATTGCAACCTCCATAATCTAATTAGGGTTTATGATTTAGGGTTAATGGTTATAACTCGAGAGAGAGTAATCAATCCTAAGATAGTCTAGAACCAACAATCTGATAATTCATAATCAGCTAGGTTAGCATTAAGGATAGGTAAATTTTCCTTTCTCTCAATTGGTAAATTCTTTCGATTGACTTTTTGATCTGTTGCAATTGCTTAGTAATTAGTATTTTTGTGTTTGATTTTTAACTTGAGTGATTGAATTAAATTCTTGTTTTAGTTTCGTTGCACTTTGAATTTCTGTGAATTGTTTATAGCCTTAGATTTTAGGATTGGAGTAGTTCCCTCCACGTGGGATCAATACCTTTGGTACTACGCTAACAAAACATGTGCTTGAGAATTATCAAGGGTTATTAATTAAAAATTACACACAAAAAACCACCCGATCAAGCTGCCCTCCTTCAGATTCTTTAATACCTTATTTAATTTGAATTTCACTTCTTCATCACCAATTTGAAGGATAAGTTTGTGTTTAAGGATATCAGCCAAAGCTTTTCCAGTGTTTATAAAGGTTCTACTAAGAATTAGTGGACAATTTTGATCCTTTTCAAAGTTTAACAAAATGAAATCCATAAGAATGATAAACTTATACATTTTTGCAAACACATCCTCCCCTACTCCAAACAATTTATTATCGATTGATTGGCCAGCTGAATAAGCATAGAACATGGCTTCACATCTCCTTGATCCAATTTTCTAAAAATAAACAAAGATAGAAGATTCATTCTCTCACCTAAATCATATAAACATTTAGCAAACTCTAAATTACCAACTACACAAGGTATAGTAAAACTCCCCAGATCTACCAACTATAAGGGCACGTGGTTGGTAATTATGGAGCTGAAACTTTTTATCGTGGTGACCATTGATTATCATCGTAAGTCCGCTTCTTTGAAAAGATTTATTTGAGAAACTTTATATATGTGGGTATGCTCTCCAAAGCATCTTCAAAAGGCAATTTAATATGTAATTTCTTCTAATTTGTTCTTTTGAAGTCTTTGTGGGAATGGTATTTTCGATGGCTAAGGTAGAGGAGGAACATAAGGAGGGTCCTTCTTTTCTTCATCTTTCTTCTATTTATCTTGGTCTTCTACAACAAGGGTTTCAGTTTGTTCTTTTATTGGTTTTTCTAGCTCTTCCCCACTCTTAAGTTTGATAGCCTTAAATTTCTCTCTTAGTCTTGTTTCTGTATTACTCGAGAGACTCCCCACACTTTCGTAGATAATTCATATGCAAGTTGGACCATTTGAACCTCCAAATTGTGAATAGAAGATGCATGAGTCTTTGTTACTTGCTTGAATTGCTCTTCTATCCTCTTCTGGGCCTCTTCCATACTCATGAACTTGTTTATGAGCTTTTCCAATTTTGAATCATTTGCAGTGGACTTGTCTTGTTGAAATCTCAATAGACTTGCTTTGTCAACTAAGTCTCAGTTTTGTCGGATAAAAAAAAAAGGGTGATTCTGCCACTTAAGATTGCATGTGTTCTAGTAAGGATTATTACCTTCCTGACCACATTGTGCTCCCACGAAGTTAAATTGCTTCATGTTATTGTTTTCCACTAGGAAGCAATTATTTTTGATATGGCTCTCTTGTCCGCATAGCTCGCATATGTGCTGAATTGCTTTGAATAAAGAGAAAGAGGTAGTTATTAGGCTGTTTAATTGCTTATTGAGGTTATTGATTTCATCCTACAATGTTGTCACTGAATAGTAATCATTCCTTTTGGATCCTGGAAGGTTGATTACTATCTACTTTGTTCCGATGTCCAAAGACAACTATTGTTCGCCATCTCTTCTAACAAATCATGTGTTGCTTACACTGGTGGTTGAGTAATTCCTTGATGATAGGTGTGAAACCTAGCCTTATCAAGTCCATAAGTGTTTCGTGATTTAATTCCTCCACCATCGTTCTTTACATCTCTTCTTAGCATTTAACTTTATGGAGTTGATGTCTAAATTGATGTGTCTTCTACCTTACGTTCAAAATTTCTTCTTTTTTTAATTTTCTAGGATTGGGTACCTCAATCACACAAAAAGGGTAACAATTCCTTAAATCAAAGGAATTCAAACCATCTTAATGCTAAAATCCCCAGCAACTGTGCCTAAACTTGTTGCGCAAGTTTTATATATAATAATAAAACTCTCAATACACCACAAGTATATAAATTGTATCTTATAGTATAAAAGCTTATCATTCTTACAAGGATTATGCAATAGCTAATAATTTGAACCTAACATTGTCGAAAGTAACACGAAATTGATTCGAATAAATTTAAATAATGGAATTTAAAACAAATAATAAAACTAAACAATCAAACAATTAACAAGTAAGCTACTAATAAAAATTGAGATTGACCAAGATTGAATATTTAGGAACTATTCTTTCTTTATTTTGTTTCCTATACTATTGTTAATTCAATTTATGTATTTGATCTTAAATTTCCTAATTTATTTATTAATCTCTCTTAAGATCTAATCAATTAACACTAATTAAATTTGAAATTTCTAGATTTACAGTTTCTCGATTCACAAAAATATTCCTAACTTATTCAATTAAATCTGAAGTTTTTTAATATATAATCAATTTCTCAACTAACATCTCTCTTATACTGATCATTAATTTGATAACTATGGGTCTATTAAACTACCAACTCTTGTCGTATAATCTAACATTGAATACTTTTGACTCACTCTCTCGATTTGTTATTAAGTTTATGCATAAATAACTATCACAAACATTCAGAAATATATTAAATTCAAAAATGAATAAAGTCAAAAAATAAATCCAAAATAATTTCTAATATGAGTTTAGAACTCCATCAATATGATAAACATCTCAGAAATCAAATTTCACATTAAGGATAACAAAGAAACAAAAAGTAAAAGAGAAAAATTATTTGACTCCTTGATCAGGAATGCTGTAAATTTTTTTATGCTCTTCATGATCTCGCCACTTTTGATCCACTTTGATTCAATAGCTACTACGGCTTTTGCTGTATTTCACATTCTTAAATCGTGGATTAGGATCTTGGGTTGTAAATAAGGCTTTCCCACTTTGTTTGGTTTTAAAAATACCCCCAAACCCTAAAATAGATGAAAAAATTAATGCCTAGAAACTCTCTATCACGATCGTGACATTAGAGCACGATCGTGCTCTTAGGTTATCCTCTCTGTCACAATCGTGAACAATTGTACACGATCATGACACCCTAAAGCTTCCTCCATCTTCTTAATTCTTTAATTTCCTAATTTCCAACACTCACAAACACATCAAACACTTGTTGAAATATAAAATTAATTCTTACTCTAAACTAAACAAACACTAACAATAACATAATTGTAAGCCTATACATATTATAATCATCTAAGAAATACTTAAAAACACACTTCACTACAAGAAAATCACGTAATAGCGTCAGAATATTTCCGACAGAAATCATTCCTTCACTACTTCCCAACGGAAGGTAAATATTCCGTCAAAAAATACAGTGATTTAGCTATGGAAAATACATCCGTAGGCAATACTGTAGGGAAAACTTTCGCGCAAAGTCTCTGACGGCATATAGCGATGCCAAAACTCACGGCGTAGGGAAAAAATGTGGGAACCGTTCTCGCAATTTAATTGCTTCGCCGCTTTACCGACGGTTAACTTACTGTCGGTACAAAGCTTTCATTTACCGATGGAAGTTTATTCTGTCGCAATATTTGGTAGCTTATTTACCAACGGATAGCTCCTTCAATCAGTAAATTGTTAACAAATGTCGTCATTTCGATGAAGATGAGACGATAAGCGTTAATCACTAACGGAATAAAGTTTCCGTCGGTAACTGTCGACATCTTCGTCCACGATTCGCTTAGATAACCCTAGTATACCGACGGAATGTTTTGTGTCCGTCGGTAACTATTTCCAGGGAAACTTAAATTACCGACGGAATTATTATTCCTTCAGTATTTGAGTTTCCACCGGGTTAAATTGCCACTCTTTTACCAACAGAATGTTATGTGTCCGTCAGTAACTGTCGGCAGGGAAACTTAGATTACTGACAGAATTATTGTTCCGTCGGTATTTGAGTTTCCACCGTATTAAATTGCCGCTCTTTTACGAACAGAATTGGCTTGTCCGTCGGTAACTATCAACGGTTGCGTCGTCTAGAAACCTAGATTACCAACGGAATGTTATGTTCCGTTGGTAATCCAGTGACTATAAGTCGGGCGCCAAACCCCTCCCTTCCCCTCGCACCTTCATTTCTTTTCTCTCCTCACAAACCATTCGGTCCAGAGTTTTCCGACTCCTTCTCTCGTGTTTTCCGATCATTTTTCGATTATTGTCTTACTCATCATGCGTTATTTGAGGTAAACTCTCTTATAAGTGTATTATTTCTTTAAAAAAAGCATGTTTTTAGTGTTAAACGTGAATGTTTGGTTATATTGAGATTATACATATTGCGTATGAAGTGCTCGATAAAATGCCTTTTATGATATTTGAAATATTGTTTTGTAATTTTTGTGTTAATTTGAGAATTTGAATATGTAATTTTGATAAAATGTTTAATGTGAAGTTTTAATTTAT
>JANZXP010007422.1:0-14418 GCA_027576715.1 Erythroxylum flavicans | reverse complement strand
AGCATTAAAATGATGTAGAAAGAAGTGTAGAAAATTAATTTGTAAATGGATGTTCATGTTCTGTTTTCTTGGTATATAACGTGCATCTCTTTGGTTGTTTTAGAGATGAACTAAAATGAGTTTAGAACTAAAGTGAGGGAGTAAAGTGGTACTTTGAAATGAGATGAATTAAGGTGATAGTTAGGAATGAAATGAAGGTGAAAAAAGAAGTTGAACATGTGCAGAAAATTAATGATGAAAGTGTATATAAATATGTTCTGTTTTTGGTGTTAATGATCAATCATGGATTTTGATTTGTGAGTGTATGATATTGAGCTAAAATGGAGTTTAAAATGAAGGGAAAATGATGGGATAGAAATGATAGACTAATCATATGAGGTGTTGCATGTAACTTGGAATAGTTGAAAGAGCCAGAAAATTGGAGAAAATGGTTAAGAATGGGTTAAACATGAATATGCCTTTTAGATATCCATTGGGGGCACTTCAGGTCCACTGGGTAGACATTTTATGGAATTCCAGCATTCTAGCCCTGTTCATGTCCGTTTGGAGGGACACATTTCCGCTGGGCGGACATTCTTTAGACACCTACATAAATGTGCAATTTTGACCCTTTGGACAGAAAAATCTCTCTTCCGAGTCTTTACAGAAGTTGTAAAACTCGAAGTTCTCTTAGAATTCATACTTGAATGACTTTAATTCGACGTCCACAATGAAAGTTATGCCTCTTGTCCAAAAATCATATATACAAATTATTGACTTATCAATGCTTTCCTGTGATGCATTTAGGCTTGAATGAAGCTTAAAATGTACTAAGTTTGATGAGGAAATAAGAGATTAAATGAGTGATATGTTTAGGGTGATGATAGATGATAGAACTTAAGAATGAATTGTTATGTATAATGTTCAAATCTGAAATTTTGAGATGTCAAGAGAATGAAAGTGAACCAGTGATGGTTAAAGTGATTCAATTAAGATGAATGATGATTACTAAGTAAAGATGAATGATAAATGGATACTTTATGATCTTATAATGGTAGAAAAGGAATTGGAAAACATGTATGTGATAGACATATGATTGATGTTATTAGACTAACCAAATTCTCTAATATATGAACCTAAGTGTAAGCTTGACATACACAAATGATGTTGTTAAAGATAAAGTGATGTGATAAAGGATAAATACCCTGAATAGTCAAATTGAGCATGCATTATACACTACACATATACGTATGTGTACAATTGAAAGTTTATGTGATTGTACAATTAGTCATGTATGTGCAATATATATATTTCATGATGTTAATACAAAGGGTTGAAAGTCATCATCCAGATGTTTCCGGATCATAGAAGCTAATGCTAATTTGGAGCATACTGTGAATTGAACTAGATGGTCTCCTCTTAATTAATTGTTTCGTTTAAGCATCTGTATTAAATTATTATGTGATATGAATGTATTGAATTTGGACATTGAATGTTTGAGGCATTTGATGCATGAAAATCATTGGAAGTGCTCATTATATATGAATTTAACTGAATAAGTGATACTCAACTTAATTTTTGAATACTGGACCAAGGTCCGAGGATAAATGTGAATGTGGAAAAAGTCAGCACAAGTGATTGGTTGAATATATGTGAATGTGATGCATTTCATTACATGAATGCATGAACAGATAAAGGTTGTTGTGACCGGAGTAGCCACCGAAAAAAGCTTAAAGCTCGAAAAGTGGAAAAGAGTTTAAAGCTAAGAATGTGGTCAAAGCCTCTAGCTCACTATTTATAATGAGCCCCGTATTTCCAACAGATAAGGGACAGTTATTAATGAGCGAAATATTCACAATGGATACGGGACAGTTATAGGTACTCGGTCACAACAATAACAATTGAAAATGAGTCTTACGAGTATTGCATATAAAATTGATATGAATGTTTTAAATGATCAAAATGAACTATTTGATTGCTTTGAATGTGAAATGTGAAATAAATGAATAAATTGTTAATTGATGCTACATGATGAATTAATGAAGTGATGTGAATTATGTGATTATATAAATTGCTTTATTATATGATATGAGTGAGCCATCAAGGATGGTCCACTCACTGAGTCCGAAAAACTCATCAAAATTGCAACGTTGTCTTTCAAGCTTAGAGGAAATCTCTAGTTCGACAAATTGGAATATAGCCACTGTATTTGAATAAGGGATAGAGGTCGAGATTAGTTCAAGTCTACATATGTATTTCACTATTTTGTATTAAAGTGTGTATTCACAAGTACTAGACAATGTAAATGTGAATGATTCAGAAATGAAATTACTTTTTGACTGAAAGTATTTTGTACTTGTAATGGGTCCAAATTATTATTGAAATTCTGATAAGATGTATATTGTTTATAACAACGGAGATTGAAATTGTTTATGAATAAAAATGGGCCAAAAATCATTATGAGGTTTTCCAAAATATGTATGTGATACATAAAATTTTTTAATGAGTATGATTGACTGACTATCCTAGCATACCACCCTCATAAAGTTTGTTCTCGAATACCAACAATATGTATGGGAATATACATTATGAGAGTGGGGTGCTATACTATGAAACTGCTTTGTGGAGAAAAGGGTGAAAGCAAGCCATTAATTATTAGTCTAGGATGATGTAGACGTGCAGGATCAATCGAGCTACCGAATTTAAAGAAGAGCTACATAGGAGGCAACCCATAAGTTGGTTTTAATTTTATTTCAATGTTGATAATATCTTGTTTTTTCTTTCATATTAGTATAAGATTTTATTTTCTATTATGTTAGTTATTCTGTTTCTTTTTATCCATTTTTTTCATATTTTGCAAGGATGTTTGTCTCACTTTGGATGGATCCAAATTAGAAAATCATTATAATTAGGAAAGGACTTACTTAACCCCCTCACTTTTTCATAAATGCTTATATTGTGTATATTAAGGACAATGTACAACTTTAAGTATGGGGATAAGTTTAATGAATCTTAACATAGTTTCTTTAGGCTTATTATAATCTTGATTATAATATTTTATGAACTGATGTCTTGAATTGGTTAAAATCTGCCTATGAATACTATATATCCTTATTAAATATTGATTTGAATTGGTGTACAAAAGGATGATGGTTAGAATAAAATTAGTTTTTTAAGTCATATTTTTTTGTAATCATTGAAATATTCAAGTTGAATGAAATTGCATATTATTGACACATATATATGCCCATATCTTTTTAGGAGCTTAGTCTAAGAGCAAACTTTCAAAATTTTTAGAGCTCTTGTTATTCTTTCATATGTTTTATCACTGCATAGTAGGATAATTCTAGAACTTTCTTCTAATATATACATCAAGATCATATTTGTCAAATAAGAAGTATTGATATGATGAAGGCACTTAGATTCACTAAATTGCTTAGCCTATTTCTTTGAAAATTACCACACCCTTAAATTTACTTTTAGGAAAAACCAAGTTGAGCTTTAGTCTTTTTCATTGATTGAATCCACATATTAACCTTTATCCTATGTTTCTTTGAAGATCTTTTTATTGTTTTAAACCTTGAAGGTTATTTATATTATTTACTTATTTGAGACTTGAAATTCTTGAAAGGTCCAATATTTGTTGAATTATGGTACTGATTGGAATATTAGGAAAAATGAAAGTAAAAAAAAGAAAAAAAAGGAAGAAGAAAGAAAAAATGATGAATAAATATGTAGTACCAATAGAGTTGCATCGAATAGACCTATACGTATTTGTAAATGAGTCTTGAAATGTATTATGCACTAATTTTCCTTCAATTTAGCCTTTCATTATCCCATTCATACCATACCTAAACCATTACAACCTTGACCTTTGGATTGGTGTTTCTAGTTTGCACAGGAGTGGTGGAGATGTGATTTTATTGCTAGCATATAGTAAGAATGCTACTATACATTGATTAAGAGTTTTGATGCTTTTCACTTAAACACTTGAGCGCGTTGATTGAAATCTTGGTAGGAGTGTACAGAGATATGCTCTTGATTTTAATGTGATTGTTGATGTGATTACTATTAATATTGCTTAGGAAGTTAATTTTAGGACAACTTGGCTTTAATTAAATGATAATTTAATTCAATAGGATATAATGATGTAATGTATGAATGGACAAATTAAGACTGATGATAGATTGATGTTGTAAATTTTATAATTTTGATTATGATTTTCTTGGGGGCAAGCAAAAACTTGAGTGTGGGGATGTTTGATAGATGGATATTTGACTATATTTTACAACCCATATTTAATGTATTTTGCTTGATATTTTATACTTTTATTGTATATTTAGTACTTAATATGCTTCGACTGTGTTAACAAGTGATAATTGCCTTCGTGAACTTAAAGGAGAAGAATTCGACATAAAATGCAACATAAAAAAATTTGGAATTTAGAAGGAGTGCATAGTCATGTACTTTTGGGATGTGCACATAACCGTGCATAACCCAAAAACTTAGATTTTCATTAAAAAAGCAAAGTTTTGGAGGAAAATCAAAAGGAAGAGACTTTGGGAGGCGATTTCCAGAAGTGGAGAATGCCCAAAAGGGATGATTTTAATCTAGGGAAGTGGAAAACAAGAAGAAATCATCAAAAGATTCATCGAAATTCAAGATCAAGCCTTTACATCGTAAGAAAATTCGATAGAAGACAATTAGGGAGATTTAGAATTATGATTGCATTGTTTGCTATTTGTTTTTCTTTTAATGTAAGTTTGATTTCATGTTCAATTATGTGTAACTGGATGTCCAGTTAATATTTAGATCAAATGAACCTTATGTTAATACTTTGATATGATTTGATTCTTTTTATTAATACAATTAGTTTGATTGATTATTGTCACTTGATTATGTGTTTTATTGATAATATGATTTCATATGTACAGATTGAGAAATCCGAGTGTGAATATATCTATCGTAATTAGAAGGAGTTGAATGCAACCCTAGAGACAAGATGACATAAATCCTTCAGATTAGGGTCAAACCTATTAAAGGGACCATAAATCGGTAACACAATCCTATAAGATTTAACCTGAGTAATTTGGTTAGAGAACTTAGGATTAGTTGTTAGTAGACTTAAGTTTAGCTACTAGTATACTATAGGAGTCTCCATGGTCCAATTAATCAACAACCAATTGCACAATAAAAGATCAATTTGTTAAGGTTATAGAAGGATTCGAGCCTAGATACTAATTTTTGATAACAATAGTTTTATAATTGAATTCCACTATCTTTTTGTTCATTATTGGTTTTTATTTCTTTAACTATTTTAGGTTTTATTATATTTTTATTAAAATATAAAATGAATCCTTGGTCTAGATAAGAGGGGAAGGGTAAGTACTAGTATTCATAGCCTTTATGGGATTAACCCGTACTTATCAATACTAGCTACAGCTATGTCGTGCTCTTGCGGTTATAACATAATTGACCAACTCATGAAACATGTCATTCAATTATCATATGCTTCAATTCATAAAGATTGGATGTCAATTTTCTCAGCACTTTTAAAATGGAGAATTTGTGCTTTTTGTTAACTATAGATTATGCTAGCAATTTCACATTCTAAAGGAATTATTTATAGAAGAATCTCAAAGAGTTGGGAATTGATATCAATTTGCCTTGGGTTATTGGCAGTGTGTCTTAACACTTTGCAAAATAACTAGACTTAAAACAATGGCTATTGGTAAGTCTAAGTCGATCCCATAGAGAGTGTTCTGTTAGCTTTTGTTAAGAAAATAATTGATGTCTAAGTTAGGGGTATTTGGTTTGATTTCAAATAAGAAAATAAAATGAAACTAAACTAATAAAAACAAATTAAACCAAACAATATAAAAATGATAACAGTGATGAATACGTTAGGGATCCAGTTAATGGTTCAATCTTAACCTACACAAAATTAAATATAATTCATTGAATTGTTATTCTCACACCTCTCCTAGTAACTATTAATCTTATGTTAACAACAAGCTCTATTAACCCTGATTTTCCCTTAGGTCATGTTTAATTAAGATGAGCTCTTTAATTAAACCTAGCCGTCGAACAACCTAGAGCAAGCTCTCTATATTTAATTAGACAACCCCATTATGAGTTAGTAAAACAGATTCATCAAGGCAACAACCACATAAGCTGGGGTTATTTGAACTAGGTTATGTTATCCCTAATGATTTAAAACAATTAACTGCCACAAATGAATCGGAAACACAACGATTACGTATTGATTCTAGAAATGGGTTCGTATATAAAAACAATTTAATAGAGCATTCAATCATTCTTACACAACAGCTAAACAATAAACATAGGATAATATAATCAATCCCTAAGAGAGAAAGAATGACAAACAATGAATTAATGCTTAACAAAGTTCTTTCATGTCAATATCACCTTCGAACCAGTGTCGGAAAGTTTAGCCCTCCTAAAGATTTGCTATGTCACCCTTTTTTTTCTTAAAACTGAGACCTCTTTATTCCCCCAAATGTTTTACAATCTCTAATGTCAAAAAATGTTACATTTATACTAAAAATTAGGTTCAAGACAGCTGGCTAAAGGTCACAAGAGTGCATGGTTGACTCATGGCCATGAATGGCTTTATTAAAGCTAACGACCATGAGCTAAATTTCCCCTTGAAAAATAAGTCATGGATATGAGATAAGTGTCACGCGTATGAAAAGTAACTAACATGCTCACGCCCATGACAATTATGTCATGGTTGTGAGTGATGAGTCACTTCTTCGTGCTTGATGTTTGTAACATATACTCTTCATCTTATGCATTTTTTTGTCTCCACTTTAATCCTTATCCTTCTTGTTCCATGAAGATAATTGAGTATGAATCTCAAGACGATAGCTCAACGATTGTGCTTTCAACTCACTTTAGTTCTTTCACTTCCAAATTGTACCTAAAACTAAATATGAACTAAAGTGAATGTCTTAAGCATTTCATAGCATTAACCACTAAGTGTGATGGAATAAATGTATAATCAATTAAGCATATATCAGTTATTTGTCAAGACTTTAACCCCATATTAAATAGGGTAGAAGCTCAAGGAAGATGCTATTTTAAAATTTTCACTGAAGATTTGTCAAATTATGTTAATCATTTGAGTGTTATAGATTTTAAATCAAAAGGGCATTTCTTTACATGCGTTACAAATAAGAATCTGATGGGTTTCTTAGAAAGAAACTTGATAGGGCCTTTGTTTATCCCTGTTAGTTATCTAAATTCCCTGATAGTTCGACCGATTTCATGGATCCCTCATTTTTAAACCATACTCCTATAAGATTGTTAGGTTTTTTTAACCTATATAGTAAGGCATTTCCCATTTAAGTTTAACAACTTCCTATTTCAACAGAGAGGCTTAGAGAGGGGGTTGAGAAGATAGTATATAGTTCAAAACAATTTTGTTGTATGCAAAAACTAAAAGCTATTAAGGAGGAACTCAAGCTTCGAAACAATTTATAGCAACCATCATTTAAAATGCTGCGGATAAGGCTAGAGTAAAATTGTCTATAATTCAAAATTCATTAGTTTCTAATCCAGATAATGTATATCTATTAACAAAGGAGAAAGGTTTATTGGATAATTATATGTTGTTCATAACCATTATTATCTTCTCAAGTAGAGATATAAGATTCCACGGCTCAAATATGAAGATTAATACATTAAATTCTTTCTCAATGCTGATTTAGCTCAGAAGAATAGGAATAAGATATTTCTCTATTGTTTCTAATATGTGTTATATCTGAAGGGATTTTTGGATTATTAATAGTAATAAATGTCGCAAATTCAAATCCAAAATACCAAGATCCTTGTGAATACTGAAATCAAATTCAAAATCGATTATACTTTTCTATAGTGGAAATAAGAAGAGGAATTGGTAATGCTAAAAAAGAGCATGTCAAATGTCTTGCCTCTATCGATATCCACACACATACAAGACTGAATATCATGATCATGATGTGCTAGCACCAATCTCGTTCCTCTCTTTCTTTAGATGAAGATGTGTGCTAGGGTTGTGATTAGAAGACCATCCATATTTTAATAACCTATATATCTATATATATAGGAAAACGTTAACTGGTTACGAGCAAATTAAACTAGGTCTAAATCTGAATTAGGTCCATTAAATGTACAACCTACTTACTGTGTGACCCTATAGGCTTATTTAATATTAATAGTAGGCCCAAACTTCTTTTAGGCCCACAAGTTATAAGTAGCCTTTAGCAAGACATTATAACTACCCAATATTAAATAAGGTCAGAATACGACACTACCTAAATCATAACTGATAATTAGAGTACATTCTATGATTGGTTAGCGGGGCATATACTGTCAATCTTCCACTTGCCTAAGAAACAATTATCCACATGTGGTCCCTTTGTCTAATTATATCACGATTGAGCATAAGGCAAGAAATAGTATCATCCTTATTAGACTCAATCATATTTCTCGATCTCTAAGTCAGACTGTGAAATAAACAACTGAAATTCACCTCGTTCATGTATGACTATGCAATTTTTTAGTCTCAACTTATGGAGATATCTTTCTCCCATTACATGGGAGAGACAAATTCCACCTTGTTCATCCACATCCCTCTGTATGATTCATAGCATACCTGGGCATTGTTTTTATAATCACCTTTTACGTTGATGTTTGACAATGTCAAAACAAACTATTCCTCATATAGGAAATCATGACAAACTCAATTCAAAAGACTGTACTCACTAGTTATGATAAAAACCACTTATGACATCTTAGAGATCATATCAATCCTTGAAGGGTCAGTCCAATTGCATGTTCTCCATCATGAACCTATATGATTAACTTAAAATCTCCATATTAATGACATATGAAACATGGTTATTAGTTAATCAACATGCTAGTCTCGACAGTCATTATTATGCCTTACTGTAATGACATTGACTAGGGACTTTTAGAATAATTGTATCCATGTTATAATAAGGTCTTACGATCAAGTCACACACTTAATGGTCAATTGTGAGATATACATTATTTATAGGATCATAATTCTAATTTATTTATAACTCCTTTAAATATGAACACAACAAACAATAACTGGGTATTATTAATGGATTATCCAAAAGCAACATATCCCAAAGTTTCACCCTTACATGATCATACATCCATATGTCTAATGCTTAATGCTCTAGGATGACGATCACGCTTAGCTTACAGGAGAGGCTTAGTCAACATATTAGTTATATTAAGATCTGTCAACACTTTGCACACCTTCACATCACCTCTTTCAACAATGTGTCGAATAAGGTGAAAACGGTTGAGTATGTGTTTTGTCTCCGATGAGATTTTGGTTCCTTAGCTTAGGAAATGACTTTATTATTATCACAATAAACATCTACTAGATTCACAATGCTAGGAACCGCACCAAGTTCAGTGATGAACTTTCTAACCTAAACAACTTCCTTTCCTGCTTTTGGAGTAGTATGTTGGAAGAGCTCCAAGCAGGATAGAGTTGTTAATTCTACAACAAAAGTTGATTACATTACTGCTTTCGATCACAGTCAGGATTTGTATTCTGTTTGAATGCTGGAGTAGTATGTAGCGTTCCAAATAGGACACAATTGCTGATTTTACAAAAGAAGTTGAATACATTACTACTTCTGACTGTGATCAGAAGTCATCTTCATCTGATTGGAAGCTGGAAACAATATAACCACTTAACCACTTCACCTCCATAGATTAAGAACATATCCTTAGTTCTTCTCAAGTGCTTAAGAATGTTTTTAAAAGCTATTCAGTGACTTTCACCTAGATTTGAATGGTATTTACTTGTCATGATCAAAGCATATACAACATCTGCACGAGTACACAAAATGGCATATATGATGGATCCTATAGCTGATGCATACGAGATCCTATTCATACGGTCTAGGTCATCTTATGTTTAAGGGCACTGAGCCTTACTCAAAATTATGCCATATGACATGGGTAAGAAACCTTTCTTAGATTCTTGCATATTGAATCTATGCAAAACCTTGTCGACATAAGTGCTTTGATTTAGTTGGTAATTATGCATTAGTGTGTTTTTCTAAGTATTTGGCATGTGTTTCTTGCATAACAAGTTGTTATTGTTGTGTTTTAGGACTTATTTTATGTGTTTTTGTTTATTTTGATCTTAATGGTTGTTTTTTTATGTTTGATGTTGGTTTAGGGTAAGAATTGATCATTTTGGTGTAGGAATGGAGGGTGGCCACCTTTGTGATTGAGCTAAGAACCAAGAGAGGAGAAGAAAAATGGAGAAGCTATAGAAAAAAAACCCACAATAGTGGGATTCATGCTAATTCCCACAATCATAGGAACTTCAGTTAGAAAAAACATGTGAGTTTCACTTATTTTTAGGGTTTTGTGACTTGTCTTGTCGTATATAAGGGCATAAATCCCTAGGACCATAAGTGTGATGGGAGAACCTGCCTCCTTGAGCTAAAAAGTAGATTTAGAGTCTAGAGAGAGGTAGAGAATCAAGATTTCTATTCCTAGTTGGGCAAAGAGTGCACCAACATTAGATTTTCCAGATTTGGGCAAAGAAGGGGAGGAGTTTGCTTCATCTAGTTTTTATTCCTTTTTCTCTTCTAGCATCTTTATTATGGATTTTTTGGTTGTTGGGGATGTTGATGACATTATGAGAGGTTGAGTTATTTGTAGAGATTAGTTTTGAACTACTTATTGAACTCTTACTTTGTTGATTTGAATGAATAGTGAATTTGATGAATGTTGAGCTTATACCTTGCAATATATTGAGAAATTGAGTTGGGTGAATTTTGCAGGGCTGTACAATGAGAATTGGCACTCTATAGACCTACATTCATCAAGTTAATTGATTAGTTAGAGAGAGATCTTGTCTAGTTAGTTAATTACCCATAGGATAACTTCCTAACTAGTTGAATTGGTGGACTAATTTTGTAGATTGAGAGATTGCTTAGGCATTTCCTTTTAATTTGGCTAGGGAAAATTAATTACACCTTGAGAGAGGGTAGTTAATACATTAAGACATCTTAGGTGAGGCACAATTCAATTAACAAGGTAGGAGGGAGATAAGATAGGGAAAAATTGATCTCTAATTGTTAAATGTAGTACTTCAAGTTTTTGCACTTTTGCTTTACCATTTGTTCATTGTTAGTTATTTGATTTAATTTAATTTGTCAGTTTATATTCATTAAAATTGGTTCTCAAACGAAGCAGCCTAAATTAAGTAGCGTCTAAACACAATCTCTAAGGGATCGATATCTGTTCTTTACTTGCGGTTTTGAGCATAAAACTAGTGAGTTGGTTTTGCAATTAACAAGTTTTTGGTGCCGTTGTCGGGGATTGTTTGTTTAGTATATTGTTTAGTTTGGGTAACTTGGATTTGAGAGTGTTTGATACTTTTCCTTGTTTATTTGTAGGTACATTAACACAGGGAGCACTAGAAGGTCCGACGAAGCTTTTGAAGAAGAATTTTCTGATATTACAAGACAAGAACGGAGGTTAAGGAGAGCAAAGCTCCAAAGAAATCTTCAAACAAATATGGTAGAAGAAGGAGAATAAGGAGGGTGTGAGAGAACAATGATGGATTTTATAAGGCCCAGATTTAGTGCACAAGGAGTTGTAAGGCCTGCAGTCACAACAAACAATTTTAAAATCAAGCCAGCACTCTTGAACATACTCTATATGTACCACACTACATATGGAGGTTTAGGTAGGTCAACTTGCTACTATTTTTTCTTCAAGAAATGTGAGTAGCCTACCAAGCAATATTGAAGCCAACCCAAAGGAACAACTCAAGGCAATCACACTTCGAAGTGGCAAGCAACTGGAGGAGCCAAGTGTGCAAAAGGAGAGTCAAATAAAGGAGAAAGGCAAGGAGATAGAAAAAGAGAAAGTAGAAGAGAGGCCATATGTACCACCACCACCCTATAATCTTAAATTTCCGTATCCACAAAGGGTGAGACAACATCAGGTTAGTTTTCCAAGTTTTTAGAGAAACTGAAGAAGCTTCAGATTAACTTATCATTGGTGGAAGACTTGGAGTGTATACTCAAGTATGCAAAGTTTCTTAAAGACATACTCACACGTAAATGCACTTTGGAGGACAATCAGACAGTAACCTTGACAGAGAATTATAGTTTGATCATCTCAAGCACAATGCCTTCAAAACTACAAACTCCAGGGAGTTTTACTATTCCCTGTGTTGTTAATGACTTTGAATTTTCTAAATGCTTATGTGATTTAGGTGCAACTATTAACTTGATGCCTTTGTCTATTTTTAGGAAAGTAGGATTAGGAGAGGTTAAGCTAACATCCATCTCATTCAGCTTGCAAATCAATCCATTAAGAGACCACTTGGAGTTGTAGAAGATGTGTTTGTAAAAGTGGATAAATTTATCATTCCTGTTGATTTTGTTGTGTTAGACTTTGAAGCAAATAGACATTGTCCATTGATTTTGGGTAGGCCCTTTATGAATACTGGCAGGGCATTAGTTGATGTACATAAAGGAAAACTTGTTTTGAGAATTGGTGATAAGCAAGTTGAATTTAACATGACTAAATCTTTGAAGAAATCGGTGGATGGTACTGCATGTATGAAAATCGATGTTATGGATGAGTGTGTGAAGGAGGTTAAAGAGGAAGTTGATGAACTTATTGTAGTGCACAAGAATGAGAGTGTGAGAGAAGAGGAATTATGTGAGGAAGTTGAGCTAGAGAATTTAGAGAGAATAGATACACCTACACCCCTTCCATTGTTAAGCCCCCCACTTTAGAGCTTAAACCCTTACCTTCCCACTTGAGATACACCTTTTTATATAAGAACCATACCCTACCCATCATTATCTCCAACCAATTAGATTGTGAGCAAGAAGAGAAAGTGGTGGTGACCATTAAAAAGAGAATGAGAGCCATGGGGTGGCAAAATTTTGATATTAGGAGGATTAGTCCTAATGTAGTGATGCATAGGATTAACCTAGAAGAAGGATGTAAAACTGTGAGGGAGCGATAGAGAAGGTTAAATCCAAACATATAAGAGGTTGTGAAAAAGGAGGTAGTGAAGCTTTTGGTTGCGGGGATTATTTACCCCATTTCAGATAGTGAGTGGGTGAGTCCAGTGCAGTATGTGCTTAAGAAGGGTGGCATGAGAGTGATAGAGAACAAACATGGTGAAAAGATTTCTACTAGCACCATCACAAGTTGGTGAGTGTTTATTGATTATAGGAAGCTCAATTTGGCCACCAAGAAAGACCATTTTCCTTTATCTTTTGTGGACCAAATGATTGAGAGGGTAGCTGGCCATTCTTTTTACTATTTTCTTGATGGATATTTAAGGTAAAATCAAGTGTTTATATACCCGAAAGACCAAGAGAAGGCCACTTTCACTTATCCTTATAGGGCCTTCACTTATCAGAGGGAGCCTTTTAGATTATGCAATGCACCTACCACATTCCAAAGGTGCATGTTGTCCATTATTGCAGACATGAATGAGAATTTGATAGAGGTATTTATGGATGATTTCTCTGTCTTTGGAGATTCTTTTGATCATTGCTTGTTTAATTTAGACAGAGTGCTTCA
This sequence comes from Erythroxylum flavicans, assembly GCA_027576715.1. Lineage (NCBI taxonomy): Eukaryota > Viridiplantae > Streptophyta > Magnoliopsida > Malpighiales > Erythroxylaceae > Erythroxylum > Erythroxylum flavicans. The sequence continues at coordinate 816 of JANZXP010007422.1, read as the reverse complement.
AAGACGTGAGGAGTCTCATCTAGTCTTGAAGTAGGAGAAGTGTCATTTCATGGTCTAAGAGAGAATTGTATTGGGCCATAAGATATCATGCAAGGGGATTGAAGTGAATCGAGCTAAGATTGAAGTGATTGAAAAGCTACCACCTCCCACCAACATCAAGGGCATCCGAGCCTTCCTTGGTTATGCAGGGTTCTATAGATATTTCATCAAGGATTTCTCTCTTATTACTAGACCTTTGACTCATTTATTAGTTAAAGATATGCCTTTTGTGTTTGATGATGCATATTTGGATGCTTTTGACAGGTTAAAGAAGGCACTTACAACAACACCCATTCTAACATTGCCGGATTGGTCTCTTCCCTTCTTGATTATCTATGATGCAAGTGATCATGCCATTATATTAGACCCCAAAATTTTTTAATTATTATCGATTTATTTGTTTAAATTTTTATTTTAGTTATTTATTTTAATTACGATTTGTTTGTTTAGTTGGTCATTAAATTTAGTAAGCATGAATAGGAATTAGGGTTATCAATTAGAGAATGTTAGAATTAGGTTAGCTTAAGGAGTTAATGGATAAAGATACAAAAGAGGGATAAAATTGGAAGAACAAGACAAGTGAAGGGTAAAATGGGAAAAACAAAGACAAAATGTAGTCTTGAATTAGAAGAAGAGAAAAGAGACTTGTTGAAGAGAAGAGAAAAGAAAGAAAGAAGAAGAAAACGTGGAGAAGAAAGAAAGAAGTCGTGGAGAAGGAGAAAGAAGAAGGAAGAAGAGAAATCAAGTTGTTAAGGTAAGTTTCATCTCTTCTTCTTG
>JANZXP010007355.1:0-14425 GCA_027576715.1 Erythroxylum flavicans | reverse complement strand
CCTATTTTGCCTTTAGTTTCCTATTTTATTTCTTGCCTCATTCATCTTTCTTTTGCTTCAAGTTTGTGACTTTCCTTGATGGAGAACTATAGGCATGTGAAAGACAAGAAGAGAAGCAAACATGGTGTGATCTGCCTCAAGGAAGCCTAGGACATGATTTGCTTACAAAAGGAGACTTAGGAACATAAATTGGATCAGATTTGAAGTCTGAATGTGCAAGGAAAGGGGCTGAACAAAATTCCCATATCAAAGGCCCATCATTCAAGTCTAATGTTCCTAAAGATCCATTACAAGATATTGGAGGCCCAATGACAAGGGCTAAGGCCAAAGCAATAAAGCAAGCATTGAATTGTTTGATCCAAGACTTTCAAGAGATAGAGCCCATGTTGTTGAGTCAAATTTCAACTCATAAAGGTCCAAAAGGCATTGTCTTACTCCTTGAAGCCCAACATGAAGTGTCCAAAGGCCCACATGGAGTCTAATTGGGAGAACTCACTTAAAATACCATGTTCCACTTAAAATATCGAGAAGGACGTGATCTATAAGGTCTAATATGTTCAGATCATGTTTTAATTAGTTTCCTTTTTTTTCCTTGAAATAAGGTCATCTAGTAAACATCTTTCTAAGTTTAATTTGTTTACTTTTAGGGATTGAATTGTTTCCTTTTATTTAGTTTCTTCTTTAGGACGTTATGTTAGGAAGTTTTTCCTATAAATAGGCACCCTCTATGTACTTTGAAGGGGATTTTTCATTCAAAAATAACATTGAGTATTGGTGAGAGCATTCTTGCTTTCCTTGTATTCTTTGATAATACTTGACTTATTGAAGGAGTGGTCTTCCTTTGTGGCGTCCCAAGGTTAGAGTTCTAAGAGACAAGTTCTCTTAGGGTTCTTTCCATTGACCAACATTCTTACTAGGGTTCTAAGAGACAAGTTCTCTTAGGGTTCTTTCCATTTACCAACATTCTTCTAACCTCTTTTCTCTTTGTTTTCTATTTCTATCCTTTTAATTTTATTGCTTGTGCTTCCGTGTGTGTTTGATTCTACCTATTCTCGGGCATAGTTCCATTTTGCTAAAGGTACTCTAGGACAAGTTTAGGTCTCCCATCATTCCTTCAGGTAACATTTCCTTTTATTTATTCCTTATACTATTTTCCTTGGTTTCCAAGTTTCTCCATTATCCCATCATTTTTCTTTCCTAATACTCTTAGTGATAACTTCCTTTTTTTTCCTCTTTTCTTCATAGTTGTTGAGCCCTCCTTTCCCTTCAAGTCCCCTTCCCATTGCATATTCATCTCCTTTACTTCTTCTTTATTTTCCATACCCTATTTCCCCTTTAGGTTCTTTAAGAATTTTATTTTGGGATTCTAGTCTTGACTACCACTTGGTTTGATTGCTTCTATTTGATTTTTTCTTGTTTCGAATAAGGATACTATGGCAAGCAAGTTGAGTGGTAAAAGGCAAGAGTGTTTGCATTATAGAAAAAGCCAATTTTTATGTGATACACGAGTTATTTGGCATTTGTTAAGTGTATACAAGTGAGGTTGAGTGGTGAGGTCCATATTGTTTTTTTTTGTTCATTAACATTTTGCAGTCCATAAATTTCTCAAGAAGATAAATCACATGAACAAGGTCTCAAAGTCTTTATGAAGGCTGTGCAAGATCAATTCTAGAGGTTGAATGCTAGGTTGGATGACATCCAATCCACGTCAAACTCCAAAGGTCCTAGAAAGACGTTCATAAAGAAAATGAAGATGTACAATCCGAGGATGAAGGCCTCAACACTAGGAGAGGCAGACAAGCTCCTTCTCGTAATGAACTTGACAACGTAAAATTGAAAATCCCTCCTTTTCAAGGAAAAAATGATCCTGAATTGTATTTAGAGTGGAAGAGGAAAATAGAACATGTATTTGACTGTCATACATATGGTGAAGAGAAAAAAATAAAACTTGTTGCTGTTGAATTTTGTGACTATGCTAGTATTTGGTGGGTCAATTGCAAGTAAATAGAAGGTGGAATCGTGAAAGACCAATACATACATGGAAAGAAATGAAAGCCATCATGAGAAAGTGCTTTGTTTCAAGTCATTACTATCAAGACTTGTTCAAATGGCTGCAAAGATTGAGGCAAGGATCTATGAGTGTTGAAGAGTATCATCAAGAGATGGAGATCATCATGATTAGGCCAATGTTGAGGAAGACATGGAAGCTACCATGTGAAGATTTGTTGATGGTTTGCGCCCTGAAATTACTTACATTGTAGAGCGGCAAAATTTCCTTGACATGGATGAGTTGTTGCATAAGGCCATTATGGTAGAAAAGCAATTAAAAATACAAAATGGTGCTGGATCGAGTTTCTGGAAGAAAAGCTTGAAGGAGTCCAAAAATTTCTTCAAATCCAAGGGAGACATCAAGCCAAAAGAGGAAAGTAAGCCTAAATTCTCTACCTCAAATCCTAAGGGTAAAACGACTCTAAACCCTATTCTTCTTGTACTCCTTATAAAGTTAAGTGCTTTAAATGTCAAGTTTTGGTCATATTGCTTCTCAATGCCCCAATAAAAGAACTGTGATTTTGCTTGAGAATGGTGATGTTGCCAATGAAAGTAGTGACAGTGATGATTTTAATGATGTGCCTCCATTGACAAATGCTTCCGATGTTGATTGTGATGCTGAGGTTGGTGAAGCCCTTATGGCTAGGCATGCTCTTAGCATCCAACCAAAAGAAGATCTTGAAGAAGAGCAATGTGAATAGATCTTTCATACAAGGTGTCTCATTAATGGTAAAGTTTGTAGCATGATCATAGATGGTGGAAGTTGTACCAATGTTGTTAGCACTTTACTTGTTGACAAGCTTAAATTGCCTACTTTGAAACATCCTTGACCATATAAATTGCAATGTTTTAATGATTGTGGTGAGATGAAAGTTAGCAAACAAGTGATGGTTGCATTTTCTATTGGCAAGTACCATGATGAGATTTTATATGATGTTGCACCTATATATGTTGGACACGTTTTGTTTGGTAGGCCTTGGAAATTTGATAGAAAAGTTAGGCTTGATGGATACAAAAATTGCTATTCTTTTCCTTTCCATGTAAAAATATTGTGCTGAAACCTCTTAGGCCCATTGAAGCTTATGAGGATCAAGTGAGTATTGAGAAAGAATGCAAATTAAGAGCAAAAGAAAGAAAAGAGAGAGAGGTTCAAAAGAAAGAAAAAGAGAGAATATAAAACTAGCGGAAAAAATGATGAAAAGAGAGTGACTTTATTTGCTGGAAAAAGTGAGACCAAGAGAGCTTTAAAATGTGAAGACTCTCATGTACTTTTATATAAAGATGTTTTCTTAACTATTAAATGAGGTTGATCCATCTTTGTCGTATAATGTTTTGTCTTTGTTGCAGGACTTCAGCGACTTATTTTTAGAGGGCATTCCTGATGGATTGCCCCCCTTGAGAGGCATCGAGCACCATGTAGAATTATTCCTGGAGCTTCAATTCCGAATAGGCCTACTTATAGAGTCAATCTAGAAGAAACTAAGGAGATCCAAAGACAAGTTGAAAAGCTTATGAAAAAGGGCTTTGTGAAAGAAAGCTTGAGCCTATGTGCTGTGATGGTTATACTTGTTCCTAAGAAAGGTGGAAATGGAGAATGTGTGTTAACTGTAGAGCCATCATTAAAATCACGGTGAAATATTTTTACCCTATCCCTCGTTTAGATGATATGCTTGATGAGTTGCATGGTGTTTGTATATTTTTTAAAATTGATCTTAGAAGTGGGTACCATCAATTTGCATGAAAAAGGGTGATGAGTGGAAAAATGCTTTCAAAAGTAAGTTTGGGTTGTATGAGTGGTAGTTATGCCTTTTGGCTCGACTAATGCACCTAGAAATTTCATGAGTTTGATGAATCATGTGTTTCTTCCTTTTATTGGAAAGTATGTGGTTGTCTATTTTAATGATATTCTAGTGTATTCCAGGAGTTTAGATGATCATGTGAAACACTTGCACGATGTGTTTGGACTTTTAAGAGAGAATAAGCTTTATGTCAATTTAGAAAAATGTTCCTTTTGCATGGATACTGTTGTGTTTCTTGGTTTTATTGTAGGTGCTAAAGGACTTCAAGTTGATGAAGAGAAGGTAAAGGCAATTAGAGAATGGCCAACTCCCAAGAATGTGAATGAAGTTCGAAGCTTCCGTGGCTTGACAAGCTTCTATCGGAGATTTGTGAAGGACTTCTCTACTACTGCTGCCCCATTGAATGAATTGGAGTTGCATGGTATAGTTAGAGCCAACATTGAGAGGAGAAATGAACAATATGCAAATCAAGTCAATAAAGGCCGAAGGCATGTTATATTTGAACCCGGTGATTGGGTTGGGGTGCAATTGAGAAAAGGAGAGATTTCCATAACAAATTAAATCTAAGCTACAACAAAGAGGAGATGGCACCTTTCAAGTTTTAGAGGATTAATGATAATGCTTACAAAATTGGTTGCCTAGCTACTATAGTAATGTTAGTGCTACAAACAATGTATCTGATTTATCCCTCTTTGATGCTACGGATTCAAGGACGAATCCTTTCATGGAGGGAGGGAATGATGGAGAACTATAGGCATGTGAAAGACAAGAAGAGAAGCATACATGGTGTGATCTGCCTCAAGGAAGCCTAGGGTATGATTAGCTTACAAAAGAAGGCATAGGAGCTGAAATTGGATCAGATTTGAAGTCTGAATGTGCAAGGCAAAGGGCTGAACAAAATTCCCATATCAAAGACCCAACATTCAAGTCTAATGTTCCTAAAGATCCATTACAACATGTTGGAGGCCCAATGGCAAGAGCTAGGGCCAAAGCAACGAAGCAAACATTGAATTGAGTTGTTGAGTCATATTTCATCTCATAAAGGTCCAAGAGGTATTGTCATACTCCTTGAAGCCCAACATGAAGTGTCCAAAGGCCCATATGGAGTCCAATTGGGAGAACTCACTTAAAATATCATGTGACAACGGTGTGCCACTTAAAATAAGGAGAAGGACGTGATCTATAAGGTCTAATATGTTCAAATCATGTTTTAATTAGTTTCCTTTTTTTGTTTTCCTTGAAATAAGGTCATTTAGTTAACACTTTTCTAAGTTTAGTTTGTTTCCTTTCAGGGGTTTATTTGTTTCCTTTTATTTAGTTTGTTCTTTAGGACATTAAGTTAGGAAGTTTTTCCAAATAAATAGGCACCCTTTATGCACTTTGAGGGGATTTTTCATTTAGAAATAACATTGAGTATTATTGAGAGCATTCTTGCTACTTTTGTATTCTTTGAGACTACTTAACTTATGAAAGGAGTGGTTTTCCTTTCTGGCGTTCCAAGGTTAGAGTTCTGAGAGACAAGTTCTCTTAGGGTTCTTTCCATTGACCAACATTCTTTTCACCCCTTTTCTCTTTGTTTTCTATTTCTATCTTTTCAATTTTGTTTCTTATGCTTCCATGTGTGTTTGATTCTAGTCGTTCTAGGGCATAGTTCCATCTTGTTGAAGGTTCTCTAGGATAAGTTCCTATTAGGTCTCCCATCAATTCCTCTTTTAGTTCTTTATAAAACTAAATAAACCAAATCAAGACAATTTAATTTGCAGCTATTCAAAACGGATTGGAGTGTGACAAAAGAAACTGAAATAATGAAAATGATCAAGAACAAATAGAAATGGTTACAATGGAATATGAACACAACAAATTAAGAATAGGAACAAAGAAATTAAATCACAACGATAAGGAGAATAGTTACCTTAAAGAAATAAATTGCAAATACGATTTCTAGTAGAATAAAACTAACCACTAATTTTTTACTAAGAAATCCTCATTAAAGAGGTGTAACTCTTGTACCAGGATAGGTTCACCAACTAGTATCAATTTGCTTCTTTTCTTTTCAATTGGATAACTTCTCTCTTTTTTTCAATTTTTATATAGATATATATTAGACCCAAAAACCAGCCTATCTTCTTCTTTTCTTTTCATTTAGATAAATTCTTTTTAAAAATATTCTATATATATAACACAAGAATTGAATGTAAAAAAATTGGAACAAAGATTAAATAAAAAATGAGAAGCTTGCAGAAAATAGAAATAAAAATGAAAAACGAATACAAACGGAATGAAAAACAAACAAACAGAAGCAACAACACACTAAATTAAGGATAATCAAACCTGATTTAGAGCCAAGATCTGACACCAAATGATGTTAACATCAAAGATGAGCCTTGAAACCCAATAGTAGCACAATTGGAAAAAAGGAACTCAAGAATGTTAAAAACAAGTTCACGAGAAAAAACCGTAACTAGATGTCTATAGAAGATAGGAATCAAAGGTATAGGATATGTTTTGAATGCCACAAGATAATAATCATGATAACTTCACGATTTCATAAAAGAACCAAAGGGAAATTAAGGTAAGAAATCATTCCTAATTTGTTGAGATAGTTTACACACATTCTTGAATGTCTTATGCAAATCTAGGAATGTTTGGAACATATTGGAAAAACTTACACACTCACTGGGCTACTTGACTTGGCTTGGATAAGATTTATTAGGCCTTGAGTACTTTCCAAGCTAATTAGAGCTTGTTTAGTCCATATCTCTTCAATTAGCCAATTTATAGCTTTCTTTATCTTCATGGCTCTAGCTCTTATAACTGGGCCTCCATGAATGCTCAATGGCTCCTTTTGAGCTTTGCTTAAGCCAACTTGGTTCTCATCATAGCCCTTACTATGGATTAGCACAAGCTAATCTGATTAAAAAAATATCCAAAGCTTCCTTAATTCTTTGTCTAGCTATCAACAATATATTGAGGACCTTAGGAAGATTCAAAACCTAGTTAAACCATAGATGATACATCCTATGCAATTAGGAAGTTGAGACAATTGATTTATTCCTTTCCAAATGCTCATTTTTAGCTCTTATTTGGAATGATACTCTCATTTTGTAACTTTTAATGCCTTGATGAAAAATTGGTGATGTATAATCACTTAGTCAAATAAGTTAAACCTCCCTAACAGAAGTGACTATACTTTTTACAAAATGACCTTGAGCTACAATATTTATTCCAACAAGAGGGAAAGGAATTTAAAGATAGTCTATAATCTAACAAGAGTGGTTATTCTTTGTACAAAATGAAGTTGGTGTTGAGAGCAGTTTATGCAAGTTCCTATTATAAGGATCTTTATCGAAGGCTGCAAATGACAACTCAAGGTCAATGACTACAGAAGAGTATTACTAGGAGATGGATATTGCCATGGATAGGGCAAATGTGGACGAAGATAGTTAGGAGACAATAGCTCAATTTATTTTTTTGTTGGAATTCAAAATTACTATTTTCATTGAGCTACACTATTATGTAGAGTTAGAGGATGTGATGCATTTGATTGTGAAGGTAGAGGGATACGTCAAAAGGAGGCCTACTTATCTTTGTAGTGTTTCTAGTGCAAGTTCTTCATCATAGAGAAAAATTTGGAGTAAAAAGGAGGACAATGCTCTAAATAATTAGTATGAAGTAACCAAGTCAAACGTGTAGGCACCTATTAAAGGGGAAGTTAAGTCATTAAGGGTCTCAAGTGGTTGGGGAGGGGATATATAGCATCCTAATGTCCCAATAAGAGAGTGTTAATGATAAGGGAGGATGACTGGTATGTATTAAAGAATGAATAGGAGGTAAAGAATGAGATGCCTACTTGGAAGATGCTTGTGATAAGGAGTGCATTAAGAGATCTTAGGTAGGAAGGATGCTAGTCACTAGGAGGGTTTTTGAGCATGCAAGTGGCTGAAAATAAAGTGAATAAGATAATGAAATACCTTTTCAATATTTGATGTGCCATCACCAAACATGTGACAACATGATCATAGACAAGGGAAGTTATCCTAATATAGCTAGTGCAGAGTTGGTGGAAAATTTACCAACTACCAAACACCTAAACCCTGCAATCTACAATGTTTGAATGAGAGTTAGAAGGTTAGGGTAACAAAGCAAGGTGATGGTTTCTTTTTCAATTGAAAGGTACAAGGATAAGGTTTCGTATAATATGGTACCCATTCAAGTAAGACACATTCTTTTATGATGTCCTTGGGAATTTCATCAAAGGACCATAAATGACTATTGAAAAACAAAATTTGTTTATCACAGATGGAAACCAATCACTCTTGCTCCATTGTCACTAAAGCAATATAACGACCAGCTCAAGATATATGAGATTGAGTAAAAGAATGAGGAGAAAGAAACGAAAGCAAAGACATGGAGAAATTTCACACTTCGGGCAAAGAAAAAAGAAGATATACACGTGAGGGAAAATGTGTGATCTTGGTAGCAAGAGTGGAGGATGTGAGAGATGTAGTCTTGACAAGTTCCAAATGTTTTTCCTTATTTTTGAAGAATCTTTGGCTTCTCACAAAATTGATGCCAATGTTACTTTGCCTAGTGGTGTTGTGTCTCTTTTAAAGGAATTTAACAATGTCTTCCAAAACTATATACTAGGTTGATTACCACTTATGCAAGGGATTAAGTTCCAAATCAACTTCATTCTAGTTGCATAAATTCTAAATGAAACAACCTATTAGAAAAATCCAAAGTTGTTCAGGGAGATAGAAAATCAAATGAAGGAGGTTTTGGAGAAGGGTTATGCAAGGGAGAGTCTAAGCCTATACAATGTTCTATTTTGTTAATATTGAAGAAAGATGGAATATGGAGAATGCATTTGGACTATCATATCATTAACAAAATTACTGTAAATTATTAACATCCTTATCCTAGATTATGCTTGATGAGTTATTTGGTGCTTGTTTATTCTCTAAGATTGATCTAAAACATAGGTACTTCAAATTAGGGTTATGAAGGAGATGAGCATATTAAAAACCAAATATAAATTGTATGAGCAATTAGTAATGACTTTTGACTTGACTAATCCACCTAATACTTTCATAAGATTGATGAAACATGTTTACATGATTTTTTATACAAGTTTGTGGTAGTATACTTTGATGATATTCTTGTCTATCGTAAGACCATCGATGAGGATATCTAGCATTTAGAAAAAGATTTTTCATATTATTGGAAAAGAAAAATTATATGCTTATTTGAATAAGTATACTTTCATTAAATAGGTTATGATTCTTACATATATGGCGAGTGCAAAGGGTATAGAGGTAGATGAGGAGAAATTAAGATCCATTAGATAATGGTTGACAATAAAAACTTTGATTGATAATAGAAGTTTCCATAAGTTGGATAGTTTATGTAAGAAATTTATTAACTTTGGCATCATTACTACACTATTGACTAAGATTATGAAGAAGAGAACAGAGCCTTTAAACTATTAAAGGAAAGATTGAGTTCATCTTTTATGTTAATCTTAACTAACTTTACCAAAATCCTTAAGATTGAGTGTGATACTTCAAGTGTACAAATTGAGCAATATTGATGCAAGATAGAATACTAATAGCATACATTAGTAAGAAGCTTAGTCGGGGGACCTTAAATTACTCGACTTATGATAGAGGTATGCATTGGTAAGAGCTTAAGAGACTTAGAACACTACTCATGGCCTAAGGAGTTTGTGATACATATGGTCCATAATTCATTAAATTATATCAAGGATTAAAGTATGTTGAGTAAGATATGTGGGTAAAGTTTATATGGACTTTTCCATTTATGGTAAAGTGTAAACAAGGTAACACAAAAATGGTAACTAGTGCACTATCTAGGAGATAGACTTTGTTGTGTATTGTACATACTAATTTGATGGTATTTGAGCTCATTAAGGACTGATACATTAATAATCCTAAATATGGAAATGTGTTTAAAGGATACAAAGCTTTAGTTTGGAAAAAGTTGAACATGTGTACCTTGTAGTTTTTTTAGGGAGTTGCCCGTGAAAGAGTCCCATGTGGAAGGTTTAAAAGGGCACTTTAGAGTTAAAAAGACTGTAGAAATATTCAATGAGCATTTCTTTTGGCGCCACATAAAAATATATGTAGAAATGGTATGTGAGAGGTGTATTAGTTATAGGGAGGCCAAATCTAGAGTGCAAACCCATAGCCTATGTAAGTAAATTATGGTAGATCTTTCTAAATTTTTTCTGGATTACTAAGGTCTAGGAATGATAAGGATTCATTTTTAGATATGGATAGGTTCTCTAAGATGTCACAGTTGGTTGCACGTCATAAAATTAATTCATCATATATCATTGAATTGTTCTTCAAAGAGGTTGATAGATGACAAGGAGTTCCTAAAACCATAGTGTTAGATAGAGATGTTAAATTTTTTAAACTAATTTTGAAAGAATTTATGGGTGCCATATGTCATCCACAAAGTAATGGTCACATGATGATTAATAGGAATCTAGTGGCATTGTTACATGCTATTATTAGTAGGATTCTTATGTCTTAAGTAGAATCATTGCCTTTTGTTAAATTTGCTTACAATATGAATACATTGCTATGGCTTTTGTGCCATTTGAGATTGTTTATGGGTTTATCCATTGTCTCCAATAGAGCTTGTGCCTATTGCTCTTGGTGAAAGAAATAGCTAGGATGGTAAGAGGAAAGCGGAGTTAATGAAGAAGCTTCATTAGAAGGAAAGATTTTAATTGAGAACAGGACCAAAAAATAAAAAGTTTATGAGCTGTAGAAGGAAGTGATATTCAAACTTGGAGATTGAGTTTGAATACACTTGAAAAATAGATAGGTCTCTGAGCAAACAAAATTCTAAGTCACAACTAAAAGAAAATGGACTGTTCTAAATAGTGGAAAAAGGGAAGAATCATTCCTATAAGATCAACTTGCTAAGTGAGAATGGTTTTCATAGTACTTTCAATATGGCTAATTTATCTTCTTTTGATTGTATAGAGGAAGATGCTGATTTGAGGACAAATACTATTTAAGAGAGGAAAAATGATGGGAATCAAGCATCTGCTACTTGAGATCTAAAGGCTACTGAAGATCCTTTGAAGGATATTTGGGACTGTTGACATAAAGAAGGGCACAGAAGGGGAAAGAAGCCCTCAATGACTCAATGCTGGATCTCGGCACAAGGAGTAAGGTGTTTCTAGTTCTACATGTTGAAGTTAGGTCGATCATTATGATCTAAGTGAAGAAGCAATTTCAAGAATCATGGTTACAATATATAACTAGCACCAAATGTTGATTTTAGATCATAACTCAAGAAAGAAATCTCATGATTTCATAAGCACACAAGATCTTACACATGTCAATAAGAAGGGTAGGATTATATTCTAACTTGAAATGAAGCGGAATAACTCCTCTTATGCTTGATGTTTTGCCTCCCTTATGGAGATACACTATAGCTTCTCCTTCTTCTATAACTCATTGTGGTTGGAATGGATGGAATAGACCAATCTCGTCACAACGCACTACGGTCGGAAGAGTTGCTAACTTGTGAAAGTGTGAATCCTTATGATTCACCCACAATGTTCTTAAGACGCTTAACTATTTTATGGGAGAGCGCTTCAATGCATAAAGAATTGAAATGATGGAGAACCATGGGCATGTGAAGGACAAGAAGAGAAGCATACATGGTGTGAACCACCCCAAGGAAGCATAGGATATGATTTGCTTGCAAAAGGAGACTTCGGAGCTGAAATTAGATTAGATTTTAGAATGTGCAAGTCAAGAGGCTGAACAAAATTTCTATATAAAAGGCCCAACATTTAAGTCTAATGTTCCTAAAGATCCATTAAAAGATGTTGGAGGCCCAATGAAAAAAGTTAGGGCCAAAGAAATGAAGCAAACATTGAATTGTTTGATCTAAGACCTTTAAGAGATAGAGCCTATGTTGTTGAGTCACATTTCATCTTATAAAGGTCCAAGAGCCTATGTTGTTGAAGCCTGACATGAAGTGTCCAAAGGCCCATATGGAGTCTAATTGGGAGAACCCCACTTAAAATACCATGTGACTTTTGGGTTAGCCATGGTTGCATGCATCACATGCATACGGATGCAGCGAAAGTGTCGGAATTAAGATTCCGACACCATAAAAATACAGAAACTACAGAATCTCACATGCATGCAAGTATATGTAAAGAACATGAAATAACAAAACTTTTTACCTTGTGTATCTCCTCCTTTCTTGTTTCTTCTCCTTGTTTGGATTGTTCTAAATACCAAACCCTTCCTTGATCACCCAAGAACACACAAAGAATGAAGATGAAACAATGTGTAAGGGTTTTAGAATACCAAACTTGATGAATTCAAGTAGATGTTAAACATGATAGAAGATTAATCAAGGTTATCTTGCATGCATATTGATTTATATAACATTTGCATAAATTGTAAGAAGATAACTCAAGAACTCTTCCCAATCTCTCTAGAACACTTCTAGAACCCTTTCTCTATTACTTAAGTGTGTAAAAAGTGAAAGTTATTTGTATACATAAGTGAAGAACTCACTTATATATCATTTCGAGGCCTCTGTCACAATCGTGGCATGTCTCGCCTTAGGCCACGATCGTGGCCCTATGATGCACGATCGTGGCCTGCTTAAAATAGGCCATACACACTTGTTTTTCATCCGATCTTTTATGCGTGTGACCCTTAGGTTCTCGACTATTTTAGGCACTTGAATTAACTCTTAATTCAAACATATCATGATGCCTATTTGCTGGAATATAAGTGGATTAACACACAAACTCTTTTATAGTTAATTATCCAACTTATAAACCTTTCTATAGACAATTACCGTGCAATTCGTCCTTTCACCATATTATACCCCACTTGGTTCGGAGTATGGGATATGTGTTAACTCCTACTAGACTGGCTACGTCACATTTAGTCCAAGATGTTAGTTCTTGTTCTGGGATCTCATTACTCATATGTGTCATTGAAGACCCTCTTCATGACAAATACTTGCTCTGGCCAGAGACTCCTAATTAATGACCCTAACAAGAGGCCATGGGTATCATCTCCTTCTATGAGGAGTGGTAAATCCTTTATTAGCAACCCAATTACCTTCAAACATAAATAGCCATACCCAGTCACCACCCTAAGAGCTACCTCGTCTTAAGGTAACAAGGAATGATGTCAAAGCACAAGATTTATATCTAAGATATCTTTGAATACCTCAAGTCTAAGGATATTTCCATCATTGCTATGATGAGATTAATCATTGACATTTGATAGATAATCCATATGATAATCTCATAACGAGTCATTCGATGTACTTACTACCCTTATTAAGTATCCACATATTAACTCTAAAATCTCATGCTTACAGTTTATGAGATCTACTACTTGATCAAATCAAGGAGTATAATATGTGCTAGTCTTTTTGGATTAATAATGTCCTATCTTATTAATCTTATGACTTTGGATTATTTAGATACTAATATAATTGCACATGATAAGAATCTCATTATTATGATCTCATCATAATTTCCTTCGTATTATGTTTTGTATCATGAACTTCATTAACTCAATTTAAGATCAATATTAATTCATATATATATAAATGAATATCAAATCAATGAGAAAATGCCTTTTGCTTTATTAATCAAAATAAAGTTTGTATAAAAGAACTAAAGGTGATTGCCTTTAGAGCACTACTCTAACAAATCGTATGTCGTGTTTAGTAATTTAAAGCAAAATGCACACATAAAATGGCTTGAGAGAATCCCATAGAACGAAATGGCAAAACCAAAGTTTACACTATGAACGAAATGAGTCCATTTTTCACAGCTCATATGCCACAAGCGGGCAACGATGAGAAGTCTATAGATCAATGTGCACGTGATGAACAAAATAGTATCTCTCTTACCCACATAAGCAGATTTTTTATGTTTACATATTTCATACCATAATCATATTTTCATACTTCTTAGATTTTCTGTTTTTCATCAATACAAAAACAGCAGAATTCTTATAAAGCAAACATGATATAAAGTCACAAAATATTTTGCCCACATTCACAATGACTAAAAGCAAGAATTAAGAAATAATTCAACTCATCAACATAACAACTATAAACGTATTACCCACCTATTTACTTGTAATTCCAAGATCAAGTTTGTTCTTCCTCTTGCTTTTAATTTCGAAGTTCTTGGTTCCCTTTAAGCAAACATATTTTCATCCAATCAACATACACGAATAAAACTGCCATAAGCTTTAAATATCCAAAAATGAGCTTAGACTTAATCTATTCTTGGTTTATCTACCTAGAAGAACTAAGGTCTAATTAAGGTTCATAAAAATCTAAGAAGAAGAATTTCAGTTCTCTTCTTTCTCTCTTCATTTACAACATAAAACCTATTTTCTTTACTTCCTTCTTCTATCAAAATAAGAAGAATAAATAAGAGTTACCTAAAAACTCAGCTGAATATTCTTCTTCCACTTCTTATCTCCTTTTTCTTTCTTTCCTTCTTCTCCTCTCTATGCTTCGGTTCTCCTTCTCTTCTT
>JANZXP010007345.1:0-14426 GCA_027576715.1 Erythroxylum flavicans | reverse complement strand
TCTTCTACCAGAACCACTCTGACTCTCACTCGACCTCTTCAATCCGGATCCTTGCCTAGACTCTGCTTGTCCCTGTCTCAGTAGCTGTTCAAGTCTGATCGAAGCAACTCTTAAGTCGGTGAAACTATTCAGGTTGGAGATATTTAGTCTTGTTCTGATCTCCATGTTCATCCCATCCTCAAACCTCCTACACTTATCTTCTTCAGTAGGAATCAAAGCAGTAGCATATCTGTTCAGCTCGTTAAACTTGATCTTATACTCTACCACTGACATCCTACCCTGCTTCAAATTTGGGAACTCCTTCATCTTCCTGTCCAAGTAGATCTTGGGTATGTAGTTCTCCTTGAAAACCCTCAGAAACTCTTCCCAATTCAGATTGCAAGGCCAGGTGGTACTGCCTGGAACAGTCTTCTACTGTTGGTAAGTTGGGCCCTATAGTAAGGACACTGCATAGTCGAACCTCTCGTCCAGCTCGCAGTCATCCCTCGGCCTCCGCAGGGTCTGTGCTACCATAGAAATCCACAGCGCTTCTGTAGCCTATCATACCTCCTCTCTCTTATCTCAGGAACTCAAGGAGGCATCACCTCTGGTTGAGGTACAGAGGACTCTCTACTGGCTCCTACAGATCCCAGGTCAGCTGATTCTCCCACTTGTTCACCTATGGCAGATGATCTATAATAAATAAGAATTTCAATCATTATCCGCATTTCTCATGATATTTCATGTTTAACATTTCTATATATCCCTATGGATGCCAAACCATGCTCTGATACCACCTAACTGTAACATACCATGCTCTAAAAGTGTTAAAATTTGCAACATTTATAAAGCAATTGAAATCATTTAACCCTATTGATTTGGAAAAATACTCATGGCTCATTAACTCAACTATAAACATGTAACCCACCTGGATTCCTTGCTTAAAAACTTGTTTAAAAATGCCTCTCCTCTTGCTCCTCTTGCCTTTTTTGATTCCCTTTAACATTGGCAAAAATCCCATTCAATAGGAATAAAATTTGAGAACCCAAAAAGCATATTCACTAAAATTGATTTTAGAATACTTAAACCCATGTATTTCCTAAGCTTCATGAACCAAAACCATTCCAAAAATCCAAAGGATTAAAAATGGGCTTACCTTGAATCTTCACCAAACGAAGAGATGTTTGACTCAAATGGAAGCTCTTTTCTTCTTCTTTCTTTTTCTCTTCTTGAATACCTTCAAAATTACTCTTGAAGACTAAGAAAGGATGAACCCTAACTTGTCTTCTTCTTTTTTCTCTCTAATGGCTGACTCTCTCTCTCATTTCTCTTTCTTTATATTTTTCTCTTCTTCTCTCCCTTCATTCATGTATTTCTTCATCGATTGTGCAAGACAACATTTTTCCTCTTCCAAATCTACCCTTAATAAGTGCTAAATGTCCACTTTACCCTTCCTTTAATGCTTCTTGGCTTTTATACTTAAGTGACATGCCAAAATTGCCCTCAATACATTTCTAATGCTTTAATTTAACTAACTAGTGTAAGAAAATCCTATTAACACTGTAATACTTAATTAAACTCCAAAAATAATTTTATCATGACCTCGTAATTTTTTCAAATCATGCTTAATTCAACTAAAAATTTCAGGGGCCAATATTAATTCATTATTGAATTTTTATTTTAATTAATATGCAAATGGATGATAGTTAGAATAAAATTTCTTTTATAAGTCATTTTTAATAATCAAGTTTAATGAAATTGCATATTATTTACAAAGACAAACTTATTTTTTTGTGAGCTTTTGAGCCTAAGAGCAAAATTTCTGTAAAATATTAAACTCTTTTATTTCTTTCATGTGTGTTGAACAATTTTAGAACTTGCTTTTATTATACATATTGAGACCATCGTTGTTAAACTAGAAGCATTGAAATGATGAAGATACTTAGATTCAACTATTTGTTTAAGCCTATTTCATTGATAATTATTTTACCTTAATTTATGCCTTAGAAATAACCAAGTTGAGCCCTAGCCTTGTTCATTATCTATAATCCCAATTATCAACTTTTATCCTATTTTTCTTTAAAGCCTTTCTATTGTTTTGACGTTGAAGGTTATTTATATTATTTGCTTATCTGAAACTTAAAATTTTGAAAGGTTCAATATTTCTTCAATAGTGGTACATGATGAATGCTATAAATTATTTTGATTAAAAAAAGAGCATAGAAAAGTTAAGAAGAAAAAATATATAGTACCGTTGGTTTTTTAATGAATGGACCTGTGTATATAGTGTAACAAGTTTCTTATAATGTTTTTTTAAATTTCCTTTCAATAAACACTTTGTTATCCCAATCATAACTTAACTAAGCCCCATTACAACCTGATAAAGACCTTTTTAAATTTTTTTAATTTATACAAAAGTGGTGGAGATATGATTATAATGCAAGCCTATGGTAAGAGTTCTACAATGCATTGATTTGAGAGTTTGATACTTTTCACCCTAAACACTTGAGTGAATTAAATGAAATCTTTGTGAGGGTGTCAAGGTTTATGTTTTTTATTTCAATGAGTTCATTAATGTGATTACTATTAATATTGACTTAGGAAGTTATTTTTGGATAACTTGATTATACTTGTATGTTAATTTGACTAATATGATATGACAATTTATAATATGAATGGACATATTAAGGTTAATGAAGGATAGATGTTAGAAAGTTAATCATTTTGATTATAATTTATTTGAGGACAAGAAAAGGCTGAAGTGTGTAGATGTTTGATAAATGCATAGTTGATTATATTTATACACCCACATTTGATGTAATTTGTTTGATATTTTATAATTTCACTGTGTTTTTTGTATTTAATTCTCTCCATGTGCATTTATAAGTAAGAATTACCTTTATGGACCAAAAGGAGAAGAATTCAAATTAAAACGTGGAATAAAATAAGTTTTGAAGAAATGAAGAGAAATACAACCATATTTATGCCCTTGTAAGTCTCAAAACCTATGCAAAATCACAAATTATGGAGATTTTGGAATATACACAGTCAAGTACATGCTTATGTATCTTTCGGAATCCTTAAAACTTACTATAAAAAGACGTAAATAGAGGCAAAAAAAGAGAGCAGACTTTTAGAGACAATTCCAAATGTAGAAATGTCGTATCCCATTTTCCCATGCTAAGGGTTAGAACCCTAGATAACTGTTCATGAGAACCATTATTGAGAAATTATAAGGTGCATTGCATACTCATGCATATCACTAGCATACGCACTCACGTGAATTGATTTTTATACACACTACAATGACTGTTTATGCACTCATTTGAGATATTCTGGCGTATAAATGATTTTTATGTGATTATGACATGAATAGTTAGTTTTTAGCCTTGATTTTTGAATTGGTGTGTATAAATATTGATTTAGAATTTATAGTCAAATTTTAGGGAATTTATGATATTTATGAGTATTTTTGGACTAAGAAAAATGTCAAGTGGCAAGAAAAATTGATAAATGGTAGTAAAATTAAGTGTCAAATGACAGTAGAAATTATTGATAAGTGACATTAAGATTTAATGACAAGTAACATTGAAAATTTGGAGACAATTGGATTAGAAATTGGGAGACAAATGGACTAGCTATTTAAAAGATCAAGTGCGTGTCACTTGCCACATGTCAACATCTAGTGGTCTCCACTTGGTCCTTTAAATAGCTAGTCCATTTGTCTCCCACTTACCACACACCTTAACCCACGATATTTTCATTGAAAGACCATTTCTTTGTCTTTCATTTTTATTTTGGCCAAATGCTCTCTTCTTCTTCTTCTTCTCTTCTATCAACCCATGACACTCACCAACCTCACGATTTTTGATTTATGCCCAACTCCTTCACTTTCTTTCCTTAAGATCCTTGCTATCTCTTCATCTTGTTCCTAGAAAACCAAAAATTTTCCTTCTTGGAAAGATGATGGTCGTGTAATGCATGGAGAGTTAGGTTAACTCACAATCTCGAGTTTTTGTCACCATCTTTCATCTTATCACTACAACAACTTGTTGTTTTCCTTATGTTGATGAAAAACCATAATATTCTACCTTAAATTTATGAAGATCATGTATGCTTGGAGCTGGGATTACTTGATGAATTGAGAAGGGTTTTGAGCTAAAACAAGTAAGTAGTATATTGTTCTTCATAGGTTGTTTAAATACAAACATATGTGATGATAGTTTAAAGGTGAAATGATCATAATAATGGAGTTAAATGTATGTTGTAACGTGGATAAGGAAATAAGTAGATTTATATCATATTTTTGTGTATATGATGAGTAATAAATTATGGAATGTTATAGGGATGATTTTGGAATGGATTGATAGTGTAAATGGTGGATGAAAGTGTGTTGAAAGTTAATGAATGAGTGAAGAACATTGATGAATAAATGTATGTGTTTATATCTCGTTTTGCAATGATGATGAGTGTTGAAATTTTGATGGATGAAAATGTGTTTGTGTTTTATTTTTGAAGGTATAACAACCATGGATTATAAGTTGTTAGGAAGATGAAATAGAATGGGAGTTAAGGTATAATAAAGGTGAAATTTTGTTAAAGAAAAGACTAATATAATGTTCTTCAAATGAGAAGAAATAAGATGATAGTGATTGATAAAGAATGATGATGATAAGTTTTGTTCTTGTATAACTAATAAACAATGATTTATGATTCATTTATGGATGTTATCTAAATAGAATTGATGAGAGAATGAAGAGGACATGAAGTAGAGAATGATGATATGAAGTTTAAATGATGCGTTATGTATATGAAGTGTTAGATATAGGATGAAAAGAGTTAAAAATCTGGAAAAGTTAGGAATACATGTATAACGGGATTAAGTAAATGAAAATGAATCAATTGAATAAAGTTTTGTGAGTTTTAATGCAACTAATATGTTAGTTAGATTAGCATGAAATAAGGTTGCATAAACGGACATGAATTCTGGAAAAATTAGAGGGTAAATGATGTTTTAAATATGTGGAAATTTGTGGAGAAAGGAGTAAAGATAGGCATAATTGTGGCTTTCAGTGCAAGATTGTGGCCCGGATTATTTAGGTTACGTGGCCATTTCCATGAGGTTCTGTCACGATCATAGGAAGGTTCACCATAATCATAGGCAGACATAAAAAGGTAAAATACATTAGTTACGCGATGTTTGAGGCAATGAATGTTAAGGTAATTCCTTACAGTGTATTTAGGCTTGAATGAAGGTTGAAATGAACTTAGTTTGATGTGAAATATGTCGATAAAGTGTTTAATATATTTAGGTTGTAAATTGAGGTTATAACTAGGAAATGAATTGATGATATCAATGGATATAAAATCTAGAAATTAGAGTTGTAAATGAAAGGAAAGTGTTCCTAGGAATGCTTATATGATTCAAAGGAGATGAATGATGTGAATTAAGTAAGAAAGAATGAGAAATTGGATATTATATGATCATTATAATGCTAGAAAAAAGGATTGGAGACTATGTGATTGATGAATGTATGAATTGTGAAATTAGTGTAATCGAGTATATTTGAGCTATTAACCTAACTGCAAGCAAGATATACATAAACAATGATGTCTAAATGATTAAGAGACATGCATGAAGGAAACATACTAGGAATAGTCAAATTGAGCATGCATTATACATTACACATATATATTTGTGTACGATTAAATGCTTATGTGATTGTGCAAATTAGTAATATGTATAAATGTATGTATTGCATGAAGTTAGACATGCAAGAGTGAATCTCAGCATCCAGATGTTCTGGATCATGAGGGCAATTGCTAATCTGGACTGTACTATGAATCAACCTAGATGTTACTCACTAAGATTTAATTCGTTCTGTTCATATTTCTTTTATTGAACTGTGAATGATCTGACTGTGCTAATTCTGGACTTTAATAGTTTGAGGAGTTTAATAATTGAGACTGCATTAGAAGTGCTTCATTAAATGTGAATGAGAAAGAAATAAGTGTTCTCAACATATTATTGAATGCCGGATTAAAGTCCGATGAAAATGTGAAAGAGAATGTGTATATTGCATAAAAGTGAATGATCGAATTTATGTGATTTGATGCATTTCATACATGATATGTATGATCAGATAAAGGTAGTTGTGACTGAAGTAGCCAGGGAAAAAGAGCTTAAAGCTCAGAATGTGGTAAGAGCCTCAGGCTCAAAATGTAAAATGAGCCCGGTATCCCTAATAGATACGGGACAGTTATTAATGAGCCCGTTATCCACAATGGATGCAAGATAGTTATCAATGAGCCTGGTATCTATAATAGATATGGGATAGTTAAAAAGGCACTCGGTCACAAGAAAGTAACAATTGAAAGTGAATCACATTTGAATTGCATATAAATAAATTGATGAGTATTAAATGAATAATTAGAATGTGATATATGTATTATTCCAAAACTGAAGTGTGAAATAATGTGCAATATATGAATATGTACATTGTTTGTGAAAATGATTATGTGAATTGTTCTGTGATTGATAAGAGTGAGCACATCGAGGATGGTTCACTCACTGAGTTCGCAAAACTCATCAAAATTGCAACCTTGTCTTTCAGGTTCATAGGAGATATCCTGTTAGAGTAATATGAGTATAGCCACTAAAATCAGACATGAGCTAAGGGTCGGGATCAATTTGCACCTATGTACGTCTACAGTCATTTTGGTATTAAGGATTGTATTCCACAACTACTGTATAATGTGTATGTGAATGATTCTACTATACAATGACATTTACGACTGAATATGTTTTGTAAATAAAATGTGATTTGCTTATGATGTGTTTATAAATGGAATGGGCCAAAATGATTACTGGTTTTTCTGAAAGTACGTGTGAAGCGTGAAATAAAATTGGCAATGATTCGATATGATCATCCTAATATGCCGCTTTCATAGGGCATGTGCTCAAATGTCTTCAGGATGTACGGGTAAGTGCTTGGTGGGAGTGACATGCTACAAGTTGGTATCAGAGCCCAGGTTTAGTATCTTACATGGGTGTTCTTCTTAATATGTGTCGAGACATATAAATTTTAGACACGTCATATATTGTCAGTATAGATTAATGTTGAATCGAAAACAATTTCATGCTTAGTTTAGCTAAACAGTAGATTTTAAAAACTTTTTTTCGAAATTAAAATACAGCGGAAGCATAAACACGAAATCAACATGCTTTTAATCCATACATGATACGGCATAAAGAAAATAAATAAAATAAGAACAAGATCGGATTATTATGGACTTCTTGCTACAACTTCGACTCCTCGCTTCCTTATCTTCAACCAATCCAATCTACCACTTGTTCTCTCTGGACAACTTGGTTAATAAGACCCTTTAGTGGGAAAGGAGAAGAAAAACAAAAATAGAGAGCTATTCTTTACTATGATCGACAGTTTGGAGAGCTAGAGGAAAGAAAAAACCACACACATTCATTTAGTAAAAAATGCTAAAAGACCTGTGTCACTTCAACTACAACACCCGGACATTATAACTCATGTCCAAATTAATTATTGTAATAAAAGCTTGACCGAATGTTTTGGGAGAGAGTGGAGAAAAAAATCAACACCTTTCTCTATCGAGCCTTTAAAAAAATATAAAATCCCATAATAGGATGACCGCGGAGCGTAAAACCAATCCGGGAGCCACATTTGCCGCAAGGTAACCCGCGACAGTTACGCGGGCAATAGCGCACAAGTTGTACGCATAACCTTTGTGCATTGGCCGAAGGACCTGTTGCCACAGTGCGCGCTGCCAGTGTGGTAGCACGCAGTGGTATGCAATAACACTTGTTACGCACTGCCGGTGTGTGCAGTCATACGTGCTATATGGATTAAAAGCATGCTGATTTGGTCTTTACGCTTCTGTTGTATTTTGATTTCGAAAAAAGTTTTTGAAATCTACTGCCTAGCCAAACCAAGCTTGAAATTGTTTTTGATCCAACAATTGGTAAAGAGGACACCAAGGGAAAGTGTTTCTACTGTGGTGACAAGGGCCTTTGGAAGAGGAACTACACAGTCTACCTTGAGACCTTTAAAAGAAAACAAGATATGGGTTCCTAAGTTTGTTAGGAACTAGAAATGTGACAGATTCATCTGATTCTTGGATATTAGATTAAGGAGCCAATGACCATATTTGCATTTTTTTACAGGGGTTCCAACAAACGAAAAGACTGCCTAAAGGCCAGTTTTAAGTCAAGATAGTGAATAGACCCTACATTTCAACAGAAGCAGTGGGAGTAGTTATCTTAGACTTTCCTAGTGGTCATAGGTTATATTTGGAGGGTGTATATTACATCCCAATGGTTGTAAGGAACATGATTTCTATTTTTGTTTAATAAAATCTGGTTATTCCTTATATTTTGAAAATGTTGTTTCAATATATGAAAATAAGGATTTTATTTTTAATGAGATAATTATATAGGGAATGTTCTTTATAGAGCCTATGACAAGCTTATTAAACACTACAGAATTAATAAAACCAAGACAATCCAATGAAGACAATCTAATGACTCTAGCATTAATTCAAAATATCTAAGGATGGGTCATGTCAATCAGAAAAGACTTGACATGTTAGTGAAGGATGGGATCCTCACGGGTTGGGATAATGGTACATTACCCACCTGTGAGTTTTGTATTGAAGGAAAGATGACCAAGGCCTCATTTCCTTCCAAAGGAAACAGATCTAAAACTACATTGGACCTGGTACACACTGATGTGTGTGGGCCTATGAACGTACAAGCTAGAGGAGGTTATGGATACTTTATAACCTTTACAGATGATTAGTCTAGATATGGCTATATGTATTTGATGTACAAAAAGAGTGAGTCCTTTGAAAGATTTAAAGAATTAAAAGCTAAATCTGAGAAGCAGTTGGGCCCGAGGTGGTGAGTACTTATCTGGAGAATTCCAACAAGTCCTAATTGACAGTGGAATTGTTTCCAACTTGTCAGCTCCCAGAATACCTCAATAGAATGGTGTAGCTGAAAGAGGAATAAGACTTTATTGGAAATGGTAAGATCAATGATGTTCTATGCTAGCCTTCCAGAATCGTTCTAGGGATATGCTATACAAACGACAACTTATTTTCTTAACTTTTCTCCATCCAAATCGATGCCTAAAACTCCTAGGGAGTTGTGGACTGGCTGAGTGCCTTCATTGCAACACTTGAGGACTTAGGCCTGTCCAGCCTATGTTCTAAGGCCTGAATCCACAAAGATGGAACCAAGCTTAGAGGTATGTTTGTTTGTAGGATATCCTATGGGTACAAGAGGGTACTATTTTTACAGTCCTCAGGACAGGAAGGTATTTGTGTCAATAAATGCGACCTTCTTAGAGGAAGAATTTGTGATAAATCATAAAGGAAGAAGTGAAATAGTACTAAAAGAGTTAGCTATTTCATTTAAACCAAGAGTTGATTTGGATATAGAAAAACAAGATGTCGAAATAGATTCAAAAGTTGAATCAAAAGAGCAGCCTAAACGTCAAGTAGTGCCTAGATATAGTAGGAGGGTTATGAGACAACTAGACAAGTATCTAGGTCTAGGAGAAGGCATAACTACCATCTCAAACTAAGAATTAATGGATCCCATTACTTATACACAGGTTATTAATGACATTGATGTGAAAATTTGGCTTAAGGCAATGGAATCGAAAATAGATTGAAAGGTACAAACCTTTAAAGCTAGATTGGTAGCAAAGACTTTTTCTCCGGTTTCCATGCTTAAGTCCATCATAATTCTTTTGGCCATAGCAGCCTATTTCGATTATGAAATATGGCAAATGGACGTCAAGATCACATTTTTTAATGGGGATCTTGAGGAGAACATGTATATGGCCCAACCAGAAGGATTTGTTGAGTCACGTAATGAGTATAAGGTATGCAAGTTGTAGACGTCCATTTATGGACTTAAGCAAGCATTTAGGTCTTGGAACATTAGGTTTGATAAGGCTATCAAAACCTATGGGTTCATACAAAACCTAGATGAGCCTTGTGTCTATAAAAGGATACAAGAAGCAAGGTTACTTTCCTAATTCTGTATATCAATAACATTCTGCTAGTTGGGAATGATATAGGAATTTTATCTACGGTCAAAGGATAGCTAAACAAGCAGTTCTCAATAAAGGATTTGGGAGAGGCTAGCTATGGTCTAGGGATCAAGCTGATAAGGGATCATAAGAATAAGCAGATAGCCTTGTCTCAACTGACCTACATCGAGAACATGCTCTATAAGTTTGCTATATAGGATTCCAAGAGGGGTTCACACCTAGTAGACATGGAATCAAATTTTCAAAGGAGCAAACACCTAAGACCCAAGAGGAGGTTGAATGCATGCGTAACATTCCATATGCTTTGGCAGTTAGAAGTTTAATGTATGCTATGCTTTACACTAGACCGGATATCTATTACGCAGTGGGACTAGTAGGTAGATTTCAGTCTAATCCAGGAATGGAGCATTGGACTACAGTCGACTGCATACTGAAGTATCTTCGTAGGACGAGGAATTTAATGCTTATTTACTCTAAAAGTGACCTTATTCTGACAGGATTTACAGATTCCAATTTCCAATCAGATGTTGATTCAAGGAAATCAACTTTTAGTTCTATATTTACTTTGGAAAGTGGAGCCATAGTTTGGAGGAGTGTCAAGCAATCTTGTGTTGTTGGTATGACTATAGAGGCTGAGAATGTTACCGCTTGTGAAGAAACAAAGGAAGCAGTCTGGCTCTGCAAGTTCCTAAAGGATTTGGAGGTAGTTTCTGAGGCAAAAAAGGCCATTACACTTTATTGTGATAATAGTAGGGCAGTGGCTAATTCTAAAGAACCTCGAAACCACAAAGTTTCCAAACACATTGAGAGAAAGTATCATCTCATAAGGGAGATAATATAACGTGGTAAGGTGGATGTGGTAAAGATTCCCATAGATCAAAACCTTGCTGATCCATTCACGAAGAGGCTGTCACAGAAAAGTTTCAAGGGTTACCTAGAAGGCATGGGAATGAGGGATATGTCAAATTTGCTTTAGGGTAAGTGGGAGATTGTTAGGGTTATATAAATATAATGCTCGAAAAAGCAAGTGTATTTACATATACCTTAATTTTCTTCCAGTTACAATATTGTAATGAAAATATTTATTATTAATTAAACAAAAGAGTTTGGTTTTATTTGTATGAGCATAATATAACTAGTCATAAGGTACCCAGGTTCTTTTAAAAGTAATATGCATATACATGGAGATGTAGAGGAAACATGTATAATATTATAATCTAAATTAATTGATTCACAGTCGAATAATTAAGTTGGTCGCTTGATTATGGTTTAGCCTGTAGTGTTGCAATTTACCTCCATGTAAGAAAAGGAGTTTACTTCAGGGAATGAAGAGCTTTAAATCATGATAGTAGTTGACTATCAGCAATAGCACTATCAAATGAATCTGGAATCACGTATATTTTTAAAGAATAAAGTAGGTCGTTACTTTAATCTTAAAACATACACCTTAGCATTCGTTTATTACGAACCACAATCTTGATGAGTGGTGAACTCATGTATGTTTCGTTATAATTCTTGATATGATCAGAATGGATTTTTACAGGGAACCAATCCAGTATCTGCATGTGAAACGGGAGATCTAGAGGGAAAAACTAACATAAGGGCAAAATGGTAATTTTACCGTTTATTGTGCGGATGGCTATAATATGGTTCATAATAAAGTTTGTGATTGGTCATCGAATTAATAAAGTGAAACACTTTTTCTCATAATTTTAAGTAATTCAAGAGTTCAGCCAATTGCCTTTAATGGAATGATATTTGGTTAACAAGTCAGAATTAATTCTAATGAGATTAAATTAATTCCAGGCTTATTGGAGCTTTAATTATTTAAGTCCAATTAGATTCTCCACTTGGCTACTAAAAAGGTTATCAAGGAAAGTAAGAAAAATAAATGGAGGTTACTGGAGAGAAAATGAGACAGAAAGGAGAGAAATGACCGAATTAGATTCGGGCTAATAAGGTCGGAATAATTTAATTAAGAGTTAATTAGATTGGGTCTTAAGTCTATAATAAAATGTTAGGCTTACACTAATTAATTGTTAATTATAAGCCCAAAGGAACATTTAATATTTGGCTGATTTTTTATTTAATTAATGAGATTAATCAAATTAAAAATTAAAAAAGGAGGCAAAACTGAATTATATAAAGATGTAGGATTCGTTTATGTTTTTTATTAAAGAATGAAAGTGTTGTAGACAAAGAGACATTACCCTCTTAGCATTCTTATTATTAAAAGAATGAGTGGGTGCGTTGTTTTGTTCTCTCCACTCTCTCCTAAAACATTCGGTCAAGCTTTTATTACAACAATTAATTTGGACATGAGTTATAACGTCCAGGTGTTGTAGTTGAAGTGACATAGGTCTTTTAGCATTTTTTTGCAAAATGAATGTGTGTGGTTTTTTTCTCTCCTCTAGCTCTCCAAACCGTCAACCATAGCAAAGAATAGCTCTCCATTTTTGTTTTTCTTCTCCTTTCCCACCAAAGGATCTTATTAATCGAGTTATGCAGGGAGAACAAATGGTAGATCAGATTGGCTGAGGATATAGAAGCCAAGAGTCAAAGCTGTAGCAAGGAGTCGGTAATAACCCGATCTTGTTCTTATTTTATTTATTTTCTTTATGTCGTATCATATATAGATTAAAAGCATGCTAATTTGGTGTTTACGCTTCCGCTATATTTTGATTTTGAATTTTTTTAAAATCTACTGTTTAGCCAAACCAAGCTTAAAATTGTTTTCGATCCAACAATTGGTATTAGAGCCAGGTTTTATAGTGCATGATTCAGTTCCTATATGTTGCATGGGTTGGCAACTAAATTATGTATGTTGTAATTTTTTATTATGTGATAAAAATATATGCTGTGTATATTTTGGTTTGCTCTTTTGGTTGTCCATGGAAAATCGATTTACCTTGTAAGCTTTCTTCATTTGGTTTGTAATAAGGAGGGTGGCCTATCATCGCAATATTTCCTCCTTTTCTTTTTTTATTTCAAAAAATTCTGTAATTTTGAAGACAGAGAAGCCATGGATCAAGAAAAGAATATGTAAATAATTTTAGTTTTTAATTGGTGGTAATGGCAGATTTTCTTTTGATTAAATTATGTTAATTCTTGATTTTTTTCAAGTGCTGGAAATTTTTTTTATGATTTCCAATCTGTTTTGAATTATTATTAATTAAAAAATCCAGCAGTCACACGCACGACGGCACGCAGCAAGTGTTGCTACACACTGTTGAGTACACTGTAGAGTGCACTGCTGCACACACCGGCATCGCGCGCTGCTGCAACAGGCTTTTGGGCCAGCACACAAAGGTTATGTGCACAGCTTGCACGTTGCTGTTCACGTAGCTGCCATGGATTGCCTTGCGGCAAATGTGGTGCGCGTATTGGTTTTAGGTCCGCGCTCATCTTATTATGGGGTTTTTTGTTTTTTTAAGGCCCGGTAAAGATAAGTGTTGATTTTTTAAAAGAAAATTAGAAATAAAATGCCATTAACTCGTTTTTACCAAACGGGTCGGGTCGTGCGAGCGAAGAGTTCAAAGCGAAAGATCCAAGTCCAAAAAGAAATTTTGGGCCAAAAGGCCTTGTAATTTCCTTTTAATTTTCTAGGATGGACAACCAAAAATAGCTATTTAATTCATGAGATGAATGGATGCAAATAATATGCGATATTATGTGATTGTATGTGATTTAGAAAATTTTCCAACCCTAGGTTTTGCCATTCATTCATTATGTATGAGATATATAATGAAACAATATAGGATGGTTCATAAATTGCATCTAGACAAGATGGTATTAAATAAAACTTAAAGATCTTAAAAGATTAAGTGGGAGAGGATGCTCGTGTGAGAGTCCACGGTCTCCATGCGATGGCCCATTTGCATGTGGTGAAGTGTTACTCCCTACCGGAGGACATGAATCCTAGATCATGCATGGTTTGGGTCTCCTAAAGGAGAAATCTACTTTCATTGGTAGCAAATTTGACCTCCCATCGAGGCATGGTCTGTAAGTACCTTTAATGGATGAATCAAATGGTTGCATACTCAACATGGTTTATCAATAACCTACCCACCGTAGCTCTGTTGATAAATGCATGGACCAAATTATGGTGCTTCTCAAAGCATTAGGCATGAAGATGCTTAGTAGCTTTTCAAGTACTTGGCTCAACAAATCCTTCTGGTTGGGTCATATAAATGGTCTCCTCAGGATCCCTATTAAGAAATGCGATCTTGACGTCCATTTGCTATGCATTCATTATGTATGAGATATATAATGAAACAATATAGGATGGTTAATAAATTGCATCTAGACAAGATGATATTTAAAACTTAAAGCCCAAAAAGATTGAGTGGG
>JANZXP010007272.1:0-14433 GCA_027576715.1 Erythroxylum flavicans | reverse complement strand
TTTGTTCACAGAGGACTCAAAACACAGGCGAAGCTGGTTCATAGAGGACAGCATCTTAGCAGACGATGCATCCTCACAGAAGAAGATAACTTACAGAAGAAGTTAGCTTACAAAAGGGAATGACTCATAGAGGATGCATCTTTACAGACGATGCATCCTTACAGAGGAAGATGACGTCACCCAGAGGAAGCTGTCGTCATCACAGAGGATACGTCTTTACAGACGATACAGAAAATAGAAGAAGCAGAACATATCACCTTTCATGCCTATACGAATTCTATACATTATTTTCATTGCTATTATACCTCCAAGCATGAAAACATCATCTACACCACTTCCTTTTTAACTCCAGAGCACCACAGAATTCAGAAAGCCAAAACTCACATAAATACCAATATCACAGACTACCATTCATACTTACATGGTCTTTCTTCTGCATTTGCTTTTCAATTTACCCAACATCCAAAAACCTCATATCTATTCTTTACCTGTGAACCCTCTCACGCATATATATATCCATCATGCACATACTCATTTATACAGTGGAAACAACATTATAATCACTTACTTGCTTAACAAGTACTCTAACACTGAAATGGAAGTCAACACCACAAAAGCTGCTAAATCACTATTCGGTGGTGAAAATCAGGGAAGAGAATTACAATATGGAGTGTTTCAGTGAAGAATGGAAACTATAGTAGATTCTTCCTAACTTAAATAAGATAATACGTGGGTCCATTCCATGTCCCTCACGTGTACTATTTATTTCCACTGACTTACCATTTGTCATAATCACAAACTGTAGTGGATTTTTCCTAACTTAAACAATATAATACGTAGGTCCATTCCATGTCCCTCACGTATACTATTTATCTCCACTGACTCACCATTTGAAATAATCACAATTGATCATACATAATTCCATTTACCCGAAAATGCCAATGAAAGCATATATAATCGTATGAATGTGCCAAAACAATATGTACGTCATAAATAACTTATGTCTAACGTGCATTTATCTTAAGTCATATGAATGTCTCATAAATAACTGTTCTAACCATATAGGTAACAGGATGTTACAAGTTCCCTGTAAGTGGGCTTTCCTATCTTAAAGAATTAGGACTATGCACCAATACTTATAAAGTCCTAAACTAGTTATGTCAAACTCACTCGCTCTAATTCTTCCCATTTGATGCACCTATTAGTCTTGAATTTCTTATCCTTAAGACTTTGAAACTGGGATTCATATGCTCTTGCATTAAACTGAAGAATCTCATGGCATGGAGGTGGAGATGGAGCGGCCTTTCTAAATGATAGAGATTGGGCTCCATCTTAGTCTTTGGAAGACCCTTCGCCTCTCTATCGCTTATGTGATTTTTCTTTTTCTCTTCTTTGTTGCATCATTTATGCTTTTCTTATCATCGTTCCAAGAATGAAACAAGTGTGAGAAAGTAAAAGAAATAAAAGTACTAGAAACAATATTCCCAATTATAATGAACACAATTAAAAATCAAACAATTAAAAATAATAAAATTCACAAAATACTTAAAACATTAGCCTAATTGCAAAACCAAAAACATAATTAAACATGCAATAATAAAAAATGAGAATAAATTCATAATTACTAATAACAATTTCTAGAATTTAAAATGAAAATGAATCTATATGAATATTGAATGAACAATTAATGTAAAATATGAAATGGAGACAAAATTAACTAAAAAAACTAACTAACTGAAAGAAACACAACAATCATGCATAAACTAAGAAAGCTCAAAGTAATTCATGCAATATAGTAAGCATGAACAAGAATTACAAATTAAAAAGTTTCCAAATTACAATGCAATATGGCATTTGAGTCTAATATTCCATAAAGAAAAGCATAAAAGTCAAATTGAAATTGCAAAAGAAGAAGGAAAGAAGTGAAACATACCTAGGATTTAGTAAACTCTAACAGCAATTGGGAAAATTTCCAAACCCTAATAATAAAAATCATTGAAAATCTAAATATAAATTGACAAAAATGTAACAAAAATGAGAATGGTTGCTGCAAAAGGCACGAAACACCTAAGCTATGTCACAAAGGAGGTTACATAAGGGAGAGGAAGTGAAGAAGAAGAATAGGGTGAGAAAGAAAGGGGGCGATTGTAGGATTTTTAAAATTATGATTGGACACGATCAATTTATATAACTGTGTTCGAGATTGTGTATATCGTTGTGAGTGTGTTGGGCTAGACACAAGTATGCCATTTGACACGTTTAAAAACAGTATGTGAAACAGGAATGTTCAACAATCATGTAAGTCACTGGACCCATGTGAGAAATTTTAAAATCCATAGGTATGGACATAGGCATGTCTAGTGACTATGTAAGTCACTAGGCCAATGTCAAACACATAACAACACAACACTATAGCAAAAAGTGCTTTAGGCACCAGATAAAAGAGTAGCTATAAGTATAATTATCGTTGCTTTTTTATTAAGGCAACATAATTTATATCGTTATATGAAATGGCACTGCATTAAGTATAAAGTAATAGAATTTTTTTGTTATGTAACAAAATAAAGTGTCTTGCTTGAAGTGTTGACTAAGGCAACACATTAGTTTCAAACTATAGCAATAATGTTAAATAGATATTGCAACACTCTTAAATCTTTATAAGGCAATAAAGTGAATTTTTTAAGGCAACAAGTTATTCTTTTGTTACCAATATTATTTAACATAAATTCTAACTCTTGTCATTATATACACAACATCCATTTATAAAATAAAAGAAATATGTAGATATTAATGTACATTTTAATTGCATACATACTATCAAATGAAAACAACAAAGAAACCTCAAACAGTTTGGTGGAAGCAACACGCCCAAAGAGGTCCTCGTATCTGAGATCCTCTATAAAATCTGAGAACTCATTCTACTTTGTAACCTCAATCTGACATGCAACATAATTATAATAGCTTCATTAAATGTATAACTAGAATATACACTCAGATGCTAAACATATGTATGAAAGAGAAGTAGAGGAAACACAGTACAGTAAAAGCAGTAATGAGGAAATTAAAATACCTAATTGACTAATCCAGCATCGAAACCACCAGATCTATACAAGATCCTCGTCACTTGTTGAAACCCCTTAAGGAGATAAGCACACCTGTGAGATTGCAGCTTTGATCATCCTCCTCTTTTCTCACAAACCTAATTCGGTAATGCTAGAACATTTGATGCGTTAAACTAGAACATACTTACCTCATTTTCAAACGACATTGTTTGACTCTTCATGTAACGACGTCGTAGGCTATTGTATATTATCTTTTAAGTTGGCTTTGGTTATTAAAGACTAAGGAGAGTTAGTCCCTCTCCATGTACTCTCCTTATTATTTTCTATTCAATTCAATTTATTTCTCAAAAAAATGTAAACAATAAAAAATATATATTTATATATAATATACAGTTTATAAGGACTAAAAATTCAAAAGTTAACATATTCAAAATACATAAGCAAATTGCATGTGCTATTATTGTTACAAAATACAAAAGAGAATTCTATAATCATCAACAATTGCAAGAAAAATTTCATTTGCTTCAACAACTCTTCACCATTTGTAGAATTCGAAGTCAGTGTCAGAATTGCAAGAAAAATTACATGTGCTTCAACAACTCTTCATCATTTGTAGAATTCGAAGTCGGTGTCAGGCTTTTTTATATTGTAACCTTTCTTAAAGTCTTTGGAAGTACGTACATGTTCTTTCATACTGCATGCATTCTAGCTTCTTGACAGATAGCTACAATATGTGAGCAGATATCTAGTTATGGTGGGGACGAGATTTTGTTCAATATAAGATATTATGGTGGATATATTGAGCACTAGGGGTTAAAATTGAATTATGAGAATTATTATAGATAAATACTCGATAAGATAAATATAAGAGATATGTGCTTCATTTTATTCAGGCCTCATACTTCTTACAAATAATGTATTAGTATCAAAACTAAAGACAATGTAACTTTTCTCACACTGTTTACAGTAACTGATAGAAAGATTAATAACCACATACAATAATTACACAACAACTACACAATACGAAGAGAAACCCAACTAACCTTAGCAACACTAATTTTACTAGGCCGAGAAACATAGTCTTCCAAGTCAATTTAATCATTTAGATTCATTTTAGAAGTGCAAACCTATACAAAGAAAATTAATAATTTCATTTAACTATCAATTTATCTATAAAAATGATTCTTGCATGAAAATGGGACAAAAGATTTTCTTCTTCCAAGAAGATAAATTCATAAGCTGTGTAAATGAAAGTTTACCTTGAAAACAAGCCTTTTTTACCTTTTATCAGGCAAAGGAAATTTAATTTTCCTATCTAGCCTTTCAGGATGTAGAAGTGTAGGGTCTAAAGTGTCTGCTATATTGGTTTTCGTTATGACCTTAACATTAATAGTCTAGTCAAAATCATCCATCTAAAGTACATTTCAACAAGGAAAGTAGAAGTTGACTACATCATTAAAATGACTAAAATACTTAAGACATAAAAAACTAGACATTCAATCATTTTTAGGCAACTTAGTTCATCAAAATATCCCTTATATTACTTTAGTTTAATTTGGGTGTAAACCATAGTTAGATGATATGTAAATTTGCATAAAACTAATTGCAAGATCTCTTAATAAAATACCTAATTGAGGAGTTCCATCAAAATACACTGAACTTCTCTTTCAACACTAGTTTGAGCATCAAACCTTGCAGTAGCAATGACATCAACCTCATCAATGAAAATAATTATAGGAGCATTTTCTTTTGTAAGTCAGAAAACATCACGAAATATGTGAGGACCTTTAAAGTGGAAAAAAGATTGCATTTAAAGGGTAAAACTTACTACGATTACTTAAATGTCAAGTCTAACTCCTAATATGAAATAAAATCACTTGAATTACCTTGACAATGCCATAATTCTGACCTAATCAGAATCTCGCAAATCAACTCATAACATGATAAAGGAAGTACCTGTAAGAAAGAAGCCCTTCTTCTCAAATTTGCTAATGATTTCACCAACATGAAACATGCCAAATTTTAATAAAGAGCTCCAAGAACATATGAATTCATATCTAATCTTTCCCATGTCCATATCAGATTAAACATTTCTCATCTCATAAAGAACCCAAGAATCAAATTACAAACTACTAAACTGAAAATTGATAAAGAACAACAATTGAAAGTATAAGAAAAACAAGCCACAGTTGAAAGCATCTTACAAGTTGTTCAAAAGCATTTTACAAAAAAGACCATCTTACAAGTTGTATAAAAGCATCTTAACTATGTTACTTATAGTGAATATTGCATTCCTGTCTTCCTCTACATACTATATTACCACTATTATTAGATTTGCCATCCTAACAACTTCATTGCATTCAAACTTTGGATCAAATATCTCTTCAATGTGTGATGTCATTCCATAAGCTCCGTATTATATATCTCTCACTTTTGACACCAAAATTCTCAAATTTTTCTCTTTCT
Organism: Erythroxylum flavicans; assembly: GCA_027576715.1. Taxonomy (NCBI): domain Eukaryota; kingdom Viridiplantae; phylum Streptophyta; class Magnoliopsida; order Malpighiales; family Erythroxylaceae; genus Erythroxylum; species Erythroxylum flavicans. Next base: position 8,905 of record JANZXP010007272.1, on the reverse strand, counting down.
CACTTTCTAACTTAACCCTAATAATAGGATCAGGAAATAGATAGGAAATAGATAGAGTTGGAGCTTTAACAGGAGAGAGGTACAGGTAATAGGAAAAGATGCTGACAGTGGTAGTTAAAGAGATACTGTTTATGTCATAAAAACCAAAACCATAAATTCTCTTATTCAAACTTTTAAGCCTTAAGACTCCTTATTTAAAACTTATTAGTAGGTTAAAAAAAGTAGGAGATGGCTCACCAACTTGTCAGGATCTTCATGGATAACCAAAACAACTTTATAGTTAGAACATGTGTAATTTACTATCTTTACAATCGAGTTAAACAACATCATCTATATGCGATGGTACAAAAGAAAATAAAAGCAACTAAAGAATGTAAGGAAAGAAGTAAGAAAATTTAAAATTTAAAAACTACAAACATACATCCATTTATAGTAAAGAAAAAAAGAATTGGAACATAAGGGCACTTCATCAAACACTTAACATGCATTATGCCATATTGTTGTTAGTATAAATCAAAATTATAAATTAGATAAATCATTAAACTAAAAATAACAACTAGTCAATACCATACTCTCCACAAAATCAAATATGAATAATAAACCAAAATTGAGTAGAGAAACTACCTTACTTATTAGTACATTGGTTAGTTAGTGGTGTTGGCGAGTGGCGACTGTTGACGTGGTGGAGCACTGGAAGTGTAACAGTCAACGAGGGAGCTGGGAGAGCGTACACTAATGGGAGAGAGCGGGGAGTGAAGATTGAAGAACAAAAGAAGAAATGAAGAAGAATGGAGAAGGCATGCATGCCTAGAAATTAATTAAAAGCAAAACAACGTAGAATTGCAGGGAGTGAAAATTAAAGAACGTAATAAAGTTTTAAGAATAGAAGAAAAAATGAAGAAGAAGGGAGAAGGAACGCATATATGGAAATTAATTAAAAGAAAAACGACATTGTTTTGCTTCTAAAACAAAACGACATCGTTTTGTTTAGTTTCCTCCACCTTGTTATGTATAATCATTTAATATATCTATCTATCATCTTTATATTGTGAAGTAAAAGTTAATTATTTTTCTTTTGTTTTTGTCCCTAAAATATTATATAAGATATAATATTTCAAATATTAATATTTTTTAAATAAAAAATAGTATAGTTGAGACTGGCCTGACCTAGCCGACCTGTTGTGACTCGAATTAACCAAAATTTGACTCGAGTTTAGATTTTTTAAAAAAAATATTTGAACTTTAAGTCACACTTGGGCTTGAGTTATCTAACCCAAAGCCCAAATTTTTATGTTAAATAACATTTTGAATAAAATAATATCTTTAAGAAATAAATAAAGCTTCAACTTAATTTGGCAGAGATTCAAATCAGGCGATTTGGCAAAACGGGTCCAAAGCTCAGGGATGCGAGAGCTAGTAATCTGTATAACACAATACCTAATGACGCCATGAACCACACTGCATATAGTAACAAAGGTGAAGAAGAAGGGTTTGGAGTCTCTAGTTTTCCTCACTATCCACCTCCATATCTTACTCTTCTCTATAGTATCGACTTATATGTTTTAATTTTACTAAATAAAAATTGGTGAGTAATTTAATTTTGTTAGACATATTTTGAATATTTATTAATTAGTAAATAGAAAAATTTTATATTTTAAATATACATTAGTAAATAACTATATAAATAAATATGTAACATAAGTAAATACTCTTTAGTAAATAGGTGACTAGAACTATAGCAACAATTGTAGATGTTGCATATATAAGACTTTATTGTAACATTCTTTTAATTTTCTTGCCTGTTCTTATATGTAGAAACAAATTATTATTATCGTTGCATTTTAATATTAGTAAGGGCAATACTTTAAAAATTGTTGCGTTATATTAATTTTTAGCAACACACCTTTAAACTGTTGCAAACATATTATTGCCTAAAGTTCTTTTTGCTGTAATGTGAGAGTGGTGGACACAGGTATGGACATTGGCATGGACATGGCCATGTGCACCTTTAAATTCCTAGAAACTTTATAATTTTCAATCAACCTCAAGCTAATTACATAAAACACACCAATAACACATAAAGTAGGCAAAATCACTGAGGATGCTTATAAAACTAAAATAAAGCCCTAATCTAAATATTGATTTAACATTAAACATTCCATAAATTTTTAAAATCCTAAAACTAAACTCTAAGTTAATCAAACACTTAAGAATCAAATTGAAAATTTATTATAATTCTTTGGTTGACTCCTAAACAACACTTGTTTAACGTCCTTAGTTATATGTACCCATGTATGATCAAGGTAACTTGTTTAACTTCCTCACTATAGGCTCATTAGCCTCTAAGTAGGCTACTTGCTGTTTTTTTTATATGGGCTATCCTCATCTTCCTTCTCACTTTAAACAAGACACAACTCTAACGGATCTTTAGAATCTAAGCTCAGCACAACTTCTAAAATTACAAAATCAATTATATCAATAAAATGGCAAAAATCATCATATTTAAGGTAGTGTCTCATAAAATCAAATATTTTACATGTAACCTTTTCTTCGCAACTAAGCACTAATTGTCCATTAGTAACATTGATAATGGCTCTAGCGGTAGCTGCCCCCATTTATCCTATATGAAACTCTTATGTTTCATATTTCCTATCTATTCGACCCTATGAATTTTACACATCCTAATATATTTTCAATTATTTTTACATGTTTGAAAACTTTTATTATATATTCAGTTTTTTTTCTTACAGAAGAAATTATAACAATGTTTATAAATAACAACAAAATTTTCTTTCAATTGGAGGCGGCAAAAGGTTGTTTCTCATTGTGACTTTGTCACACCAAATTCTGCCACTATAACTACAATCGCTCACAACCATATCACTTTTGTAAAAACTACCACGTTATTGGACCAACGATGTTGTCCTTTCAAACATACCCATCAATGGTGGTATCAAAAAACCAATTGGGCATTTGAAACAGAAGACGATGACATTTAGAAAATTAGGATAATTTAGTTAAGTTAATCATTTTATTTTAAAATATTTAATATAATCATTACAACATAATATATAATTGGATACGTTTTATTTTGTGATGAACTAAATTTTGACGTAAACTGTGGACTTTTGTCAACGATTTAATAATTAGTCGCCAAAAGTATGGCTATTTGCAGAGTTATATAATATCATCACTGAAGCATTTTATTTGGCGATGAATAATAGGAGTCAATGACAAATTTTGTGACGGTTTTATCATTTCATCGCTAAAGGTCATACGTTTTATGAAGATAGCTAAAAACATCGAAAAAAACTCAAACTTTTTGCAAGATATATATTTTTTATTGCAAAATGTTTACATTTTGCAACTAAAAGTTAATTTCATCACAAAAGTAAGATTTTATAAATAAATTTTTTTGTTTGATAATTTTTTAATGGTTAGTGTGCTCAACAATCCTAAGGTTAATTGTAATTGACATTTATATTTGATTTTCGTATATTTCAATTTATGTTCTTTAAAAATTTGTTTAAATAATATATATAATTAATTCATTAAAACTCAAAATTTTATCTTTTTTGATATGAAAAGCTAAACATACATAAAATTTTAATATTAATAAGAAAAAATAATAAATTTAAGTTAACTACTATTCAGAAATCTAAAAATTTGTAAAATGTTTTGAAAATTTTAAACATGTTGTTAAAAAACACTTGGTAGCTTATTTAAATTTTGTGAAGTAAATATATTTTGGACCTAAAAAGATAATCATACCTAAAATTTTAAAGTTATATAGGATCAAAATATCATAAATATAAGTTCACTACTATTATTCTTAATCATTAATATTAATTAACAATAAAATAATAGTACATATAAATATTGAAATATGGTAAGCAATATAATATAATGAGATATATATGATAAGTAGTGCAAGATGTTAATGAGAAGTTTAGCAATTCTTTAAGACAAAATAATAAATAAAGTTCAGCGCCTAATATTTATTAAAAAGGAAAAGAAATAATTATTTGTTTGGATTCCCAATGACATTAGAGTTGGTAGAAAATGTGAAGGGGTTTTGAATGTCTGGATTCCCAAGAAGCCTCTTTGCACGCTCCAAACTGTCGGTTGAAACAGCTAAGGATCGTCGACCCTCGTGGTCTGGTGAATTGACGCCCTCTTCCGACAACTTATTTACTTTAGATAAATTTGTGGAAGATACAGTGAATTATTTCTTAGATCGAGTATACACGACGGTATTAGATGAACTGCACGTACCAAGCATTTCAGCTAATGATCAAAGAGAATAGAACAATCAAATGTAAATCAAACGATATTAGGAAGTCAAATTTGAACAAATGCATACCCAATTGATAAACTCCATGATTGTTACGATGAATAGACACAATTTTTTCATTCGAACACTATCCCGAATCAATCGAATCACTGTTGCCTCCATTTTCATCTATGTTCTCTTGAATATTCGAGTAAGCTTAACATAACATATAGTATATACAATCAAATGTTCATATAATTGCTTCATAACAAAAAATGAGACACTCATAACAAAGAAAGAGAGGTAATATTTAGGATGATACTAAAAACCTTGAAGAAGAAGATCAGTCATGAAAGGCATGATGTGATTAGTGTTTGATGAGGGAATTTCTTCTGCATTAATCTGTTGTTGATATTGGACAATTTTGCCACATTCCTCCTAGCGAAACTCATTTCTACCATCAGAAACTAGTTGACATTTCACGTTGAATTAATGGTAACAAGTTAATTATGAGAAGTCAATACAAGAATTCTTATTTGAATATTCAAACACTCTAGCCATGTATTAATTTTGTGATCTATCAAGTGAGACGACTTTGTATGATAATAAGGTTAAGAATGTTAAGTGTGTATGTACTATGTTTAGCGGATTTAGCTTTCAATTAGCTGCCTAGTTTTAAGCAACTCCATTACACAGGGTTGTGATTTAGCTTTAAATTAAATAATTAGCTTGTTAGTTTTGAGCAATTGCATTATATATATTTTATGAAATGTGTGTTTGCTAAAAGATTTGGTCTTTAAGAACAAGAGTAATAGGTTGTTAGGATTTAGTTTTAATTGTAATGTCTAAGACAAAAATATAATTGATTATATTTCTGGTTTTGACCATTTGACTTTTAAGTGTTATATGTAATCACAACTTTACTTCACATTTAAATAAAGTCATTTACATTTGCATACTATAAGTAGTACAATTAAATGTAAACATGTGCAGCATTTCATCACATAGTTAGGAGGCATATGTCAAACAAACATAGGAGTGAGTCAAAAATGTTGAGACATACACAACCAACAAAAAAATAGAAGAAACTATATTCCGAAGATGCAAACACAATAAAAAACTTATACACCTTGAGCAGAACACAACAATCACAATAAACTCTTACATAAAACAGATAAACATAGCACAAGGAGGGTTTGCAAATAGAAAAGAAGAACAATACCAGCATAGGTAATGATGCTTCTTTGATGATGACAACCAAAATATGCAAGAGGTTCATTGGATGTTGAAAAAAGAGGAATATTGATGGCTAACACAAAAATGAAAAGAGGTTCATTTTTGTGTTAATAACTTAATAGAAAATGACGTCGTTTCTTGTTAAGCAAAATGATGTTGTGTTCGATTATACAATGTTCATGTTAAAAAAAAGATGTCACATTAATGTTCATAACCGTCACGAAATGATAAACATTATATTAATTACCATATATAATTATATGTATTGCAATGTAATTAAAAAGAAAATTACAATAATGTAAACAATGGAAACCAATATTAAATATTAATTTGCATTTTAATAATATAATTAAATATTATTAACAATGATTGTAAGTGTAAAAATAAATTTAGGTAATAATAATGTTATTTTAAAATTTTATATGACAAATTAACAACATAAAAAAACTTGTTTACATATATTATTTATATATTACAGGAAAATAGAAAAATGTACAAAATATAAAGATTTAGCGACTAAATTAAGAAATCATCATAAAAGATGTCATTTACCGATGAAAATGTGTAAAAGTCGCTAATAGTTTGAATCTGTATCTACATTTGGTGACATTTTAAAGAATCATCACAAAAGATGACATTTTACCAACGAAAATGTGTAGGAGTCGCTAATAGTTTGAATTTGTATTGACATTTGGTGACGTTTTTAAGATTCGTCATTAAATGTATTGAACGTTTTTTTCCCACTCTTTAATAGATACCAAACGACATCATTTTTGGTACCTTGTCCCCCGCGTGTTCCACTCTTTTTTTCCCAATCTTTTCCCTCTCCTGCTTATTGTTCGTTCTCTCTCTATACCAACGACCTTCCATCTTCTTTGGACAAACTTCTTCTTCTTATTGTGGTTTTGTCTTCTCTAGGTTGGTTATGTCGTCTCTCCTTCGTGTACGTCTTAGGTGTTTATTTTTTGTTTATTTTCTACTTGCTTGGTCATGTGATTAGATGTATTTTTGATGAATATATTTAGTTTTCTTCGTTTATTTGGGTACTTTATGATTGTTAAACAAATTTAATGTATAAATGTTAGTGATGGAATGGAAAAGATGTGATTTTGGTTGTGATGTTGGGATGAATTTCTAATGCATGTAAGGTGTTTCATGAATTGCCTATTATGTTGATGTTAAATAACGGGAGTGATCTGGTTATGTAGGTGTATTCAAATAACTATAGGCATTATGTTTGAGTGATGGATAATTGAAGTCTTTTATTTATAGAAGTGTTTAATTAATAAGCATGGTTTAAAGTTTACATTAGGACGTCTTTTCCTTCTTTCTTGACAAAGATTATATTCTTTTTTATTTTGGGTTTTGAATCCAAGTGTTCGTTTCACATAATGTTTGAATTCAACCTCATTTAACTTTTAACTGCCCAATTATCACAATTATCATAATAGGATAGTTGAAGTGGAAAGTTAACTAAGAACTGTTCTTCAAGGTATTACATGTGCAAATGTACTAGCTAAGCATACAAATCCAATCTAACAGGCCAAAGAGATTAAGATTTTAGGGTTTTGTAGTTAATGATATGTCATTAGAAAGAGCATTTCATTGGTGATGTTGGAGGGAAGATAATTGAGGGGGTGAAAAGTTAGCAAGAAAGGGGTGAATTGAAGATGATTGTTTCTCTTTAAAGTAGGACATTATTAGGCCTAGAGAGAACCTTAGATTAAATTTAAGAATACATTGAGGACTTACACAAATGTATAGATGAAAATGTACTATAATTGTTTATTATCTTAGGTAAATTTATTCAATATACATATATTTTCACTTTGAAAATGCAATCTTAGTATTAGGAACCTTGTTTAACTACTGCCTATAAGATGTTCGACTAAAATTCAATTTGAATCTCTAATGTCACACTTAGGCTAGGTTCTTTGACTTCTCACTCATGATTGAAGTTTTCCTCAGTCAAAAACTATAGTGAGCCCATCACTGCCACAATTTTATTAACGGTAAGTTACTAATGATGTGTCCAAAATTGTAGTTTTTAAATAAGTGTATTATATGAAATATAAAATTGTCTTATTTGCAGTCTATCATTTATTCTTAGAGCATCTATAATTGACCAACATCGTCGTTCTTCTTTGTAGTCTGTATTTGTTCGTTTGTCTAGGTAAGTTGTCGAACTAATGTCTACCATATGTTTTGCTTTTATAGTACCTAAGGTTGTGTTTGGGTAAATTGTGAATGCAAAGGATAAGTGATAGGTGTGCATTAGGATATGTTTTTATGGGTAATTGGCATATGTTTTCTATCATAATTGTTGATTATTATTCTAGTTTAGGATTCATTTTATATGTTTTCGTTAAGCTTGATTTTTATTGTTGTTCTTGTTTGTTTGATGTTAATTGAGGGCAAGAATTGACTATTTTTATGTAGGAAGAAGGAAGGAACTTAGAGGATGAACTAAAGATCAAAGAGGAGAAGAAATGAGGAGTGCATCTGTGACAAATTCCCACGTTCATGGTAATCATGCAAATTTCCATGTCACATAGGAATTACAGAAGAAAATGAGAGATGCATCTGTGACAAATTTCCACACTCGTGGGAATCATGAAAATTCCCACGAACGTGGGAATTATAATATGAGGCAATCTGCAAGGCTTCATTAAACTTAGGATTTTTGGACTATAAAAAGAGAATTAAGCCTTCATCTTCAAAATAAATGACACCCACTTGTAGAAACGCTATCCTTTAGTGAATAACACATGTTTGGAGCATTGAGGAAGGATTGATGACAAAGATCATCATCAGGATTGGGCAAAATAGCATATCAACACCAAAATTCCAGATTTTGGAAAAGAAGAGGAGTCCTTCTATTCAATTTTCTATCATTTTAATCTCTTCTATTCTTTGTAAAAATGGATTATTTGAATGTTGGTGATGTTATGGATATCATGTTAAGTTGAACTATTATATTGAACTCCTATTTTATTAAATTGAATGCAATTGTCTTTATTTATTGCTGTTTGTAATTTTCATCTTGCAACAAATCGAGAGAGCGAGTGAGATAAAATTCATTTAGGATTATACAATGAGAGTTGGAGACCTATAGACTAGCAATCATCATGTTAATTGAATAGTTAGAGGAGAGATTTCGACTAGTTAATAGATCACCCATAGGATAGTTTGATAACTAATTGAATCGGTAGAGTCATTGGGTAGGTTGAGAGATCGTCTAATTGATTCTCATCAATTCAATTAGGGACTGGTTAAGCAGTTTTTATCAATATAAATATAATTTATCTCAAGTTAGCTAGTTTAGATTACTACCACAAAAATGGCAAAATAGAATTAATCAACATTGTATAGTTCAAAATAAAGATTTAAACAAAT
>JANZXP010007225.1:0-14439 GCA_027576715.1 Erythroxylum flavicans | reverse complement strand
TGTTAGGTAAGATGACTAAATTACCTTTTAAAGGAAAGGGTGAACGAACGAATGAGTTATTAGACCTAATACATTCTGATGTATGTGATCCGATGTCTATTCATGCTAAAGGTGGTTTTGTGTACTTCATTACTTTTATCGATGATTATTCATGATATGGGTGTGTGTATCTAATGAGATACAAGTTTGAAGCGTTTGAAATGTTTAAACAATTCAGACATGAAGTAGAGAAACAACTCGGTAGAAGTATCAAGACACTTTGATCAGATCGAGGTGGTGAATATTTATACGAGGAATTTCTAACTTATCTCAAAGATAATGGGATATTATCCCAGTGGACTCCACCTTATACGCCACAACATAATGGTGTAGCTGAAAGGAGAAACCGAACCTTGTTAGACATGATAAGGTCGATGATGGGCTTAGCAGATCTATCAAAATCCTTTTGGGTTATGCACTCGAGACTACTATTTATGTAACAAATAGAGTCCCTTCAAAGGCAGTTGAAGTTACTCCACATGAGATATGGACTAACAAAAGGCCTTATCTTTCTCATATGAAAGTTTGGAGTTATTCGGCTTATGTGAAGGTAATTCAATCAGATAAGCTTGAAGCGAAATCTGATAAATGTCTGTTTATAGGATATCTTAAGTAAACAATTGGATATTAGTTCTATAATGTTTTAGAGTAAAAGATCTCTCAAAGCATGCTGTCTTTTTAAAGAAAGAGTTTCTTCTAAGAAAAGACAGTGGAGCAAAGTTGAACTTGATGAAGTTCATGATGCTCAAATAGACGCAGATCAACTGTCTGAACCCGAAATTGTTGTTCACAAAGATGAGATAACAGTTGAACCTTCTAACACACAAAATGTTCGTAAGTCAAGTAGGATACGCAATGTTCCAGAGAGATATGAATTTCTTGTAAGCGAACACAATGACGTATTGCTCATAGAGGAAGACGAGTCTTTAACTTATGAAGAAGCTCTGCAGAGTTCAAAATCTGAAAAATGGCTTCAAGACATCATGTATGAAAACCAAGTATGGACTTTGGTTGATCCACCTAAAGGGTTAAAACCTATAGGATACAAGTGAATTTTCAAGAAGAAAATCGACATGGAAGGTAATGTAATTACCTATAAAGCGAGGCTAGTTGCTAAAGGTTATCGTCAAAGATAAGGAGTTGAATATGATGAGACATTTAGTCCCGTAGCTATGCTTAAATCCATTAGAATACTCCTAGTCATTGCTGCTCATTATGATTATGAAATATGGCAGATGGATGTGAAGATAGCTTTCTTAAATGGAATCCTATTTGAGGATGTATATATGATACAACTTGAAGGCTTCGTATCCAGAGATGGCAGAAAGCATCTAGGAATTGGAACATCTGATTTGATGAGACAATCAAAGAGTTTGGTTTCTCACAAAATCCTGATGAATCTTGTGTATATAAGAAGGCTAGTGGGAGTGCTACCATATTCCTTGTGTTATATGTGGATGACATATTACTAATAGGAAATGATGTCTCAAGTTTGCAATCAGTCAAAGTTTGGTTGTCCCAGAGTTTTTCCATGAAAGACCTTAGAGAAGCAACTTATATATCGAGAATAAAGATCTATAGAGATAGATTAAGGAAGTTGCTAGGTCTTTCACAGTCAACATATATAGACAAAGTGCTAAATAGGTTAAGCATAGAGTAGTCTAAGAGAGGGTTTCTTCCCATGACTTATGGGATAAAACTCTCAAAATCTATGTTTCCTAATTTGCAAGATGAGAGGACTCGCATGAGAATGATCTCGTATGCTTCGGCAGTAGGATCAATCATGTATGCTATGTTATGTACAAGACCTGATATATCGTATGCTCTAAGTGTTACAAGCAGATACAAATTGGATCCTAGTGAGGGTCACTAGGTGGTTGTTAAGAATGTCCTAAAGTACTTGAGAAGGACTAAGGATGTATTCTTAATATGTGGAAATAGAGATCTCGTAGTGAGAGGGCATACAGATGCCAGTTTTCAATCTGACCAAGATGACTCCAAATCCTAGTCAGGTTATGTTTTCACACTGAATGGTGGAGCAGTCAATTGGAAGAGTTCAAAACAAGAGATGACTGCATATTCGACGATCGAGCCAGAGTACATTGCAGCTACGGAAGCAGCAAAAGAAGTTATTTAGATCAATAAGTTTGTCATAGTAGACCTAATATTGTTGTACTGTGACAACATTGGGGCTATTGCTCAAGCCAAAGAACCGAGGTCTCATCAGAGGTCCAAGCACACACTCAGGAGATATCACCTGATCAGGGAGATAATTGATAGAGGTGATGTGAAGATAGATAGAGTGCCCACAGATTAGAACATAGCTAATCCTTTGACTAAGCCACTTGCTCAAACAAAATTTGATTCTTGTGTACTCGCCTATGGTATTAAATACAAAGGTGATTGAATTTAGTGCAAGTGGGAGATTGTTAGAGTAGTGCTCTAAAGGTAATCACCTTTAGCACTTTTATACAAACTTTATTTTGATTAATAAAGCAAATAGGCATTTTTCATTTATATATATATGAATTGATATTGATCTTAAATCAAATTAATGAAGTACATGATACAAAACAGCAAGGCCACGATTGTGACAGAGGCCCCGAAATGATATATAAGTGAGTTCTTCACTTATGTATACGAACAAATTTCATTTCTTACACACTTAAGTGATAGAGAAAGGGTTCTAAAGAGTGTGAGAAGTGTTCTTGAGCTATCTCCTTACAATTTATGCAAATGTTGTATAAATCAACATGCATGCAAGATAGCCTTGATCTATCTTCTATCATATTGAACATCTACTTGAATTCATCAAGTTAGGTGTTCTAAAACTGATACACATTATTTCATCTTCCTTCTTTACGTGTTATTGGGTGATCAAGGAAGGGTTTGGTGTTTGCAATAACCCAAAAAAGGAGAAGAAACAAGAAAGGAGGAGATACACAAGGTAAAAAGTTTTGTTATTTCATGTTCTTAATATGTCCTTGCATGCATATGAGATTCTGTGGTTTCCAGGTTGTCATGGTGTTGGAATCTTGATTCTAACACTTCTGCTGCATCTACATGCATATGATGCATGCAACCATAGCTTACCTAACATATAATAGGGATGGAAAGAAGTTTCCTAATTGAATTCCAAGCCTTTAAGTGAATCTGACATTAGACGTGATCTTGCCTTATCCACTGCAATAATTTGTCCTCTTTTTCCAAAATTTGTGATTTTCACTAATAATGCTCCAATTTGATGCAATCTCCACTTTTCATCTCCTAAAACAAAACAAACATTAATTTTCCTATTTATGCACCAAAATATATCCAAAAAAATATATCTTTCTAATTAATATAACAAAATAACATCTTATCAATGAACTAGTCAGCACTATTCAAAATTGAAACTTGCACTTTTCCCAGTTTAATACATATACTATTCTACCATTATAGTATGCTTATGATTGGATACAAAAAAATCAATCTATGCCTAGAAATTTCATAGACTCCTTTAAATTATAGGCTATGATTATAGTCTCTAGTAACCCCAAAATGATAGGCTTTTTCTCCAAAATTAGAACTCTGATAGCCTATCTTTTGTGGTTTTCATTTATGCCCATAATGTTCTAAAATAACATAGCTAGATTAAGTGAGGTATGGGGCTTCCAACCCTTTATGATTTTTCTTCTCTTTCTCCCTAATTTGCTACTGAAAGCTAGACACAATTGTTCAATCAACTCCACATTCAAGTTGGATTCTAAATTTTCCTGATTTTGATCTTTCACTTGAAGCTCAGTGCTAGTAAGATTAGTTTCTAATCTTCCATTATTTCCCATTTCAATATATTTTCCTCCAACTTCTCCATCTTTGTCCTTTTTGTTTTCCAGAGACTCATACCTTCAGTTAAGTCTGCAAAGGATCAGGCCAATTAGTTGGTAGAATCTACCCACTATTTTCTAGTGATTAATAAATTGATTCCTCCATAAGCCACATTAACTCATAATAGTCCCCATGTAGTGAATATTTTGCCTATAGGTTTCCAAAATTTACTATCAAGCTAAAGTCTCCAATTGAAAGTGAATTGAAATTTTTATTTAACCATTTCTCCATCTTTATTCAATTTCATCACAAGAAGTGTTTCAGAGAGCTTATTATTGGATTTCACTTCTATACAAACTCTTTCATATCATATCTTTTTGAGTCTAGCAATAGGTGAATTAAAAGCTAGTAACTTACTAATAGTTGTGATTTGCATTATGTTTTAGGGTTCAATTTGTTAGGTATTTAGTGTTAACTTAAGTGTTTAGCGTGTATTTATGTTTTAATTTTGTTAGTTTATGTTTATGTGTTGAAGTGTTTTTATGGGTTAGTATGAGTCTTTAAACTTAAATGTTATATTTTTGAGGTACCTTAATGTTTTTGTTAATGTTTCAAGGTAAACGGCGAAGAACAGGAAAGTTTCGAAGAGTTTTGGGCCAAAAACATAACCCATGATCATGGCACAACAGGCCACGATGGTGACAAAAAGAGGTGAGCCAATAGGACCCATGTCACGATCATGCACTTTGGGCCACGATCATGGCCCAGACACAAAAATAGCTAAAAACATTAAATTTTGCGGGACTTTTTAGACAGTTTTGACCATGAATCAACCTTAGAGCTTCCAAGATATAAATAAAACATTAAAGAACAGAAGAAGTAGCCTTTAAAGCCCTTTTGCATCAGTTAATTCTGAAACCCTAGAGAGCATATCGAGAGATTTGAAGAAGACAAAGGAAGAGGGACACGGAGAAGAAGCTTGATGCGAAGTACTTCCCAGAACAGGTGGTTTCTTGTCGTCACTGCCTCCACTAGTCCATTCCAACAGTAGTTTCTATCTTTATTTCAATTTCATTAATGTATAGAATTGGGATAGTCGTTAAGAATAGTTATTGTTGAATGTCGAATTTTGTCTAAACTCACCTTCAGGATTTTGAGCTTTGAGATTAATGAAGTTTGATTTATTATGTTTTCATTGAGTTATTTGTGATTTAATATCTGTGCTTAATAATTCAATAATAAACTGAGAGGGTGAACCCAGTAAATATCATCAAATTGGGCTAATGAGAGTTAGGTAATTTGATAGATAAGAATTGAATCAAACTGGTGAAATCGTGTAACGAGAGATCGAGCATAGGTTTCCAATAGGATATTAGACAAATTCAGAACTAATTTAGGTTTTGGGTAAATTGGAAATCAAGAGATTACAATTTTATAATTTAAATTAGGGATTATAAATTAGGGTTAAAGATTATAACTTGAGAGAGAGTAATCCACTTTAGGACCGTCTAGACCCAGTAATTTGATAATTGCATAATTGATTAGAGTTTCAATAATTTCGGATTAAAACCCCCTTTCTCACAATTGGTAGTTTCTAGGTTGATTTTGGATTGGGTTATGAAAAATTGCTATTTTTTTATATTTTATAAGTTCAATTCTTGATATTAATTGTTTGATTGATTAATTTTTGCATTAGTTGTTTATTTTGATTTATTGCAAAATTTAATCAACCCTTAAAATTTAGGATTAAATTAACCCTTCTTATGGGAACGATACCTTAGGTACTATGCGAATGAATCATACACGTTTTATGGCAAAACCACCCAAATTTCTATTGGTCCAACAATGTAAGGACTTACTTAGGACATCAAGACCTATCAGGATTTCAGTAAAGTGAGTCTAGTTCATGGGATTTTAAATTGGATAAGATCCTAGATAAGTTCACAGACACGGAAAAGGGTCAGAGGAGGCTAGAAGAGCAAATTAAGCAGGTAATAAAAAAAATCATGCCTTGTCTATTCACAACCTAGAGAATCGAGTGAAAGAGCTTTCTTGTGAATTTTGTAAGAGAAGTGTGGAAGACTCTCTAAGTAATATGGAAATACATCAAAGAAAGCAATATAAGGCTATCACACCTAAGAATGGGGGAAAGCTAGAAGGATCAGTGGAAAATCAAACTAAACCATACCTTATTGAAGACTAAAAGATGAAGAAAGAGGATGAAGAAAAGGATGGCAACCCCTTATATTATCCGCCAGATCTTAGTATACCATGCACGAACATCGAAAAATCTTGCGTAGATTTCCATGGAAGGAACCTTATCCTTTGGATTAATGATGTCCAAGTGACATTCAATATGAATGATGTATTTAAGAATCCGAATGTTAATAGCTCGTTCAAGATAATTGATGTGTTTGAATCTTTTAAAGAATAAGAGGACAAAGAACAGATGACAATAGACATCGAGTTTGAAGAAAGTATAGAAGCCTCTGTTCATGAAGTGGAATAAGCAGAGGAGACGAAGGTGATTACTAAAGAAAGAGAGGAACTCACCTTCTTACAGGACAAACTATTGAATTCAATAGAAGATTCAGGGAGTTTTATTATTCCCTATTATATTGACAGTTTGTTAGAAAAAAGGACATTATTGAGCTTAATTGGTTTTCTCAACTTTATTAATATTTTCCTTCTAATCATTTTGCAATTTATAGCTTACTCATAGGCTACAAAACTGACGTTGAATGAGAAGGGTGGAAACAAGCTGCTCATAGTTGATCCTGGCTGAGTTTTAAAGATAAAGGTTAAGCTAATGACCATAAATTAGCATGTTTAGTCGTTAGATTTAAATTGTTGTGTAGCTACGTTTGATTTAAATTCTTAAATAAGTTTTGAATGATTTGGAATGGTTTGGATTGCTAATTCCTTTTCTCTTTTGAATCACTTATAAGATAGGGAAACACTCTTAATATCAAGCAGATTTGGTCTCAACACTATCGCCATCACCACCTCTATCACCATAAACGATTTCGTGTTCTAACCCTTTTCTTTTCATTTTTGTTAGCATTTTATTCTTATGTTTTCGTATATTGTGTTTTATTTCCCCTGGTGTGTTTGTGTACCCTACTTACATTGAGGACAATGTGTTGTTCAAGTGTGGGGAGGGTTGTGTGTTTTTACCTTGAGTGTGAATTTTGCACATTGTATGATAGTTTGTTTAGGTTGCATGATGTAAGTTGTTTGAATTTGTCAATGGCTTAGATGGATTGAATTAATTTAATTTTGGACATAGTTTATTGGGTTGTTAAGAATCATTAGCTCATAAAGTTAGTGAATTGGGGGTCTTTGGATAAACATACAGCTTAATTAGGATTTAGTGTAAGTTTGTCACCCCTCTAAATTGTCACATCCATTCATAATTTGAGGCCTTTTAACTTAAGTAACTTTACTAGTATTTTTCATGGAAACGAGTAGCTAAAACAATAAGGTAGGCAATAAAATAAAAAATAATAAAAATATTTTTTATTAAATAAATCACTATTCTGCTGGCCTTCAGGTTATAAATAGAGCTAAAAGCTAGTTGAAAACGTGATATAGCTTAGTAACTATATCGACACACATCACAAATGGGTGCCTTCGTGTTAAAAAGCTATAATGACATTTTAACCAAGCTGTTTAATAAAAACATGACTTAGTTGAGTAACTGGATCGACATTCATTACCAATGTTTGCCTCCGCATAAAAAGACTAAGTCTATGTTTAAGAACAAATTAAAAAAAATTTGTGTGTTTCCTTAGTAAACCTACTAGACTTGTAATAAGCTTGACTTCCCATGAAAATATACTTAGGAACAGTTACAGAGTTTGAAGGACCAAAGAATTATTAATGCGTGTGTGCTATTGAAAAGGGTAAATAAATTAACACTTAGATCTCGATTAATTTGTATATTTAGTTCAAAGCCCTTAGACATAGTTTTTGCATGTTAATGATTAGATATAACTTGTATAATCGTGTTTAAGATTAAATATATTTAATGAAGTTAAAGCCATTGCCTTATTATTGTATTGTGCGTTGTATTTGTGTTATATGTTTGTTGTTTTGTTTGCTTGAGGACAAGCAAACCTTTAAGTATGGGGATGTTGATAATTCTGATTTGCATTATGTTTTAAAGGTATTTAGTATTAATTTGAGTGTTTAGCGTGTATTTATGTTTTAATTGTGTTAGTTTATGTGCTTAAGTATTTTTATGGGTTAGTATGAGTCTTTGAGCTTAAATGTTATATTTTTTAGGTACCTTGATGTATTTGTTAGTGTTTCAGGGTAAACAGCAAAGAACGGGAAAGTTTTGAAGAGTTTCGAGCTAAAAACACGGCCCACAATCATGGCACAATAGGCCACAATCGTGACAGAAAGAGGTGAGCCAACAGGAACCATGTCACAATCGTGCACTTTGGGTCAAGATCGTGACAGAGAGCTCTGAACTAGGCCACGATCGTGCACTTTAGGCCATGATCGTGACAGAGAGGGTTAGGTGCTGGCCATGATCGTAGCAGGCAGGGCCACAATCGTGGCCTGCATCGGGTAGACACGAAAACAACTGAAAATATCAAATTTTGCGAGACTTTTCAGATCATTTCGACCCCGAATCAACCCTAGGGCTTCCAAGATATAAGTAGAATGTTAAAGAACAAAAGGAGTAGCCTTTTAAGCCTTTTTTCATCAGTCAATTCCAAAACCCTAGAGAGCATATCGAGAGATTTGAGGAAAGAGACGAAGGAAGAGAGACACAGAGAAGAAGCTTGATACAAAGAACTTCCAAAAACAGGTGGTTTCCCACCGTCGCTGTCTCCACTAATCATTCTGACAATATTTTTTGTCATTATTTCAATTTTATTAATGTATAGAATTGGGATAGTCGTTAAGAATAGTTGTTGTTTAATGTCGATTTTTGTCTAAACTCACATTCGAGATTTTGATCTTTGAGATTAATTAAGTTTAATTTATTGTGTTTTCATTAAGTTATTAGTGATTCAATATCTGTGTTTAATAATTCGGTAATAAACTGAGAGGGTGAACCCAGTAAATATCATCAAATTGTGCTAACGAGAGTTAGGTAGTTTGATAGATAAGAATTGAATCAAACTGGTGAAATCGTGTAATGAGAGATCGAGTATAGGTTTCCAGTAGGTTATTAAACAAATTCAGAAGTAATTTAGGTTTTGGGTAAATTGGAAATCGAGATATTACAATTCTATAATTTAAATTAAGGATTATAAATTTGGGTTAAAGATTATAACTCGAGAGAGAGTAATCCACCTTAGGACTATCTAAAACTAGTAATTCAATAATTGCATAATTGATTAGATTTTCATGAATTTCATATTAAAACTCCTTTTCTCTCAATTGGTAATTTCTAGGTTGATTCTAGATTAGGTTGTGCAAAATTACTATTTTTTTAATATTTTATGAGTTCAATTCTTAATGTTGATTGTTTGATCGGTTAATTTATGCATTAGTTGTTGTTTTGATTTATTACAAAATTTAGTCAAGCCTTAGATTTTAGGATTAGATTAACCCTCCTCATGGGATCAATACCTTAGTTACTACGTGAACGACTCATATGCTTGCGAAAATATCAAGGTTAATAATATTAAAACTTAGCATACATAACCTTGCGATCACTTACTCACTAAGCTTGCTAAAAAACTCAGGCAATTTAGAGTCTAATATTCTAATGGAATATTGTGGATATTGATCTACAATGGTATGGATTGAATTTGAGCTTTATCAAATCCATTCGATAGGTCCATTTTTGGACAAACATTGGTTGACCTTCAATGTGCCAAGAACCAAATTTAATGACCTTATTCATGATATCCACATTAGTGAATTTGAATAGGAATAAGTTCTCTTCATTTAGCAAAATTTTATTTAGTCATTTGTTTCCCCATCTACTGTGTCCTAATTTTACACCTGAGGGAATAAAGGTTTCTTGTTTATAAAAAATAAACTACAAATGTGTTGGACTAATGTTTAGCTTCATTTTATAATAGCTCCAAAAGGGGAGTGACTATGCCTGATCAAGGTGTCGAGTCTTCCAATTTATATGCCTCAATTACTGCAAGTGCACGGCTCATGAGTTCTAGTATTTGAAGGATCGATCCCATAAGAAGGGTAAATTAATCTAATCTTAGGTTATCCAAGGCTCATAAATTAAAAAAATAATATTAAAAATGAAACAAGAATATAAACACACAGGAATTTGATTTCAAGAATTCAACTCAAGAAATTAACACGAAAGAAGAATAGAAATTGAGCAACACAAAAGGTACTATGGAAATTATGGAAATTAATCAAGAGAAATTACAAAGTTATGAGAGAGGGGATTTTAATTATCATTAATGCTAACCTGGCTAATTATGTGTTATCGAGGTGTCGATTATAAACAATCGTAGGGGAATTACTCTCTCAAGTTATAATCCTGCACTTTAAATCATTAACCTTAATTAAATTATAGAATTTGCAATCTCTCAATTAAATCAGTAGCTCTCTACTAAATTACCAGGTCTCACACGAGATCTCTCAAAACCTGATATGATTAACTATATGGAATATTGGATCTCCTAACTCTCGTTAAGCCAATCCAATCTTTTTTATCCAGATCATCATCTTAGTTTGTTACCGAAATATGCAAAAATCAAAATTAATCACAACACCTAATCAATATAACATAAAATCGACTATATCGACATTAAATCAAAGTAAAATCTTAAATGAAAAGTTAGAACATCGTCAACAATCCAAAACCTATCATCATACAATCCATTTCAATCTTATACATTAAATGAACAAAAATGAAATGGAAAGGAAATAGAACTTGGATCGGACAATCCAAGAAGGTAGCATCATCAAGAGACCACTTAATCTAAGAATCAGCAACATTGGGACCCTGTTCTTCCTCTTTCTCTTCTCTCTCTCTTCTTTTTTCTCTCTCTTAAACTTTCGAAAAGTGGTAGAATGCAGAAGCTCCTCCTTTAGGGTTACATCATTAAGTCTTATATTGTATTTCCAATTAAGGCATCTTTTTCAGGTCTGAAAGGCCCCAAAAATCCCTCGAAAACTTAAGTCGGGATTGCTATCCATATATCTATCATACAAGCCACGATCGTGGCTAGGAGTTTTTGCTTCTGTCACGACCATATCCCATAATGGCACAATCGTGGCTCCTTACACCAACTTTTTTCATGATCATACATACTCCCCATATCGTGGCTCCTTGCTCTTGCTTTTATCTTGCCACAATTGTGGCCCTAGTCTTCTTCGAATCTCCTCCAATTACCCCGAAACACTAATAAACACATCAAGGCACGTCATAAACATAAAATTGAAGCTCAACATCATGTTCCAACCCTCAAAACACTTAAAACACAAATATTTACTAACTAACAAAATTCGAACCTAAACACACATTAAACAATCAAATTAACAACTAAACATACACTAAACTACCTATAAAAACATGATACAAACTCCACCTATCAATGCTATTAACCATAATGTCTACAGCCACTATATTTCTCAAAGACTTATCTATTTCCTTTAGATATATTAATAAATGTTTTCTCTAGTAGTTAGCTTTCATAAATTCCAAAAGAGATGGAAAATGGTTCATTTTGATCATAAGTGTACTCTCCTTTAATCCATCTTGAGGTGAAGAAGACTTCAAAGAAAGCTTCGAGTTGCCTCCATTAGAGGCATCTATATAACCTACCCAAAATAGAAGATTATTGGTTGTAGCACTAGTTGCTCATGAAGAGTAGTAAGTAGTTGGTTATTAAAAAGAGAAAACTTTCCAAAATATAGTGCTTGTGACTAAGATAACCCTAATTATTTCTTAGTTTCAAGCATTTCATATTTTATTTGTTTTTTTATTCTTTGAAATAATTTTTAACCTTCTTTTTGGTTGTAGCTAATTAGTTCTCAATACGTTAAGTTAATATAGGGTATTTGGCCACTATATTTTTCCTTAATTTTATTCCTAATTTTCTCCTAATAGAGGGGAAATTCCTACAAGAAAAGGGTTGGCTTGAATATTCTCTAAACATTACTCTTACTAAAAACTATATTTATACCATTTAAAGTCGTAAAGTCTTTTACTTCTTAGGCTAGATAATAATTCTTTTCTAAGTGAGATGGGTTACCTATAAAATGTAAAGAGATTATTAATATCAAGGTTAGAACTGTGTCTTACATGGATTCATTATTTTCATATAGTATAGTTTATCTTTCTTCTTCTACTCTAATAATTTTTAGTATGTCATATCTTTGAGAAATGGTTAAATGATACTCTCACCATCCTTTTAATTATCTACAGAACCCTACTATTAATAATTCTATTATAGCATCAATTGAAGTTACTATTTATGTTTTATAGGCATTTGAACCGTTGTCATCTATTATAGTGTGTTTAATAAATTATATTTGGACATATCATCTACATTCCACTTATAGATAGATGTAACATTGTATTTGGTTTATTTCAAAATGTTAGGATTATTATCAATATTCATATCACTTAGTATATTAAGATTATTTTCCAATAAAGTTTATTTACCAGAGACAAGGGACGTTGGAAACTATAAAATTTAGTATTTTAATTAATTATGTTAAGAGTTTGTGAATTTACTTTTTGAGGGTTACTAATTTTTATCCTAACTTGACTTCTAGTTTGAATTTTTTTCTTTTTTAGCTAAAGTGCTTAGGGTCTATGATGTTGAAGAATTAGTAAAACCAGAAATATTATTTTCATTTATTTTGTTCAGTTTGTTTTGATTGGCTTATAGAAATTCTTCAGTTTTTTATGGCTTATAGAAATTCTTCACTATCTTTTTCATAAATTGCTTAAAGTTACTACTAAAGACTTCGTATGGTTTAAGCATAAGGGTTCTTATTGATTCTATTTTATTAATTATAATCAAATTTCTAAAGCTCTTTCTATCTTTGCCAGTTCCCCTTCTATAGTATATAAGTAGTTATTAATATAATTGTTTTAGCACATGATATTTTTATTTACATTGAGTTTATGTTTTCATTTCCATTTTTTACTTTGATAGGAGAAGTTATAATAAAATTTTATTTATGGGGAATTCTAGTCTTATAAAATAGAGAAATTTTGGATTGCATTTTTTTCTCCTAAGGTTGTTTCCCACATTCTTACTTTATTATTATTGCAAAGGGTTTTGAAAAGATAATATATTTTATTTTCTTAGGAATATATTTTAAAGAAATAAAAAAAGGGTATGTGCTTTATAACTTTTACTTTTTTTGTTTTAAGAAATTACTAAAAATCATAGGAGGACACCTTCCCACAAAGGATAAGATCAAGTTAATCTATTTTATTTTCTTGGGCATATATTTTGAACCAATAAAAAAGACAGTATATGATTTATAACCTTAGGTGAAATCATAGTAATCTGATTGGATTTATTTTTTTAGTTCTAAGAAGTTACTAAAAATCATAAGAGGTCACCTTCTAAAACAGATAAAATAAAGTTTAGTATACATTCCGAAAACTATAAGTTATGCCTAGTGCAACTAAGATACCAATGGCTTCTTCTCTTTTAAATATCACTGAACAATGCTCACTGCTCGTTCTTCAATACTTGTTTCTATAGCTTCTGCTCCCATAGCTTCCTACTTTCTTTGCTACTATGACATTCTATCATTGTAAAACTTCTTTTACTTCCTATTCTTAACATTCCTATCACCATTATTGTCAATATCATCAACTCTCACTACAACATTCTTCCTCTTACTCATTGCTTCACTAACCTCTTCTCCTACATTGTACTGTCTTATTTCACTCCCTATAATCCTATACACTCCATAACTTGTTTTCTGGCTTTAATCCAATATTCCATAGCTTGATCCTATGGACACTTCTCACTTCCTGCCTTTAAACTTGATTTTTCTAATATCAATGAAGAAATTCCAACTTCTACTTCTGTTAAAACTCCATCTTTAGAAAAAAACATTGCTCTTATCTACAAAACTTGTACTCAGGTGGTTGGAGATGTTAGGCTCGAGCTGAAACTGACTTGTTGTCCTCCTAATGAGACATCTGAGCAGAGAATAGTGTCATGTCTAATAAATATACTAAAGGTTGGAGCAAATATGTGGAAATCTACATTGCTTTATTTTTTCCTTGATAAAAGGATAGTACTTCTAGTTATGAAACAGTGGACATTCAATAATTGGAAATAACATGGTCTGGTTGATGTTCTTATGAAAAATGATGATGTATTTCTATTTTGATTTGCTAGCTTAGAGGAAAAAAATCAATGGTATAAGCTGGACTATGGCATATCCACAATAAGTGTTGGAACCCCTCCCCGGACGGGTCACGGGCCCGACGTCCTACATGACATCTAGGTGCGCTTCCCACGAGGGAGGGATTCAACACCAAGTCAGACTTAAAACGAACAAACTTAATTAATTTACCTCCGAACAAAATTTAGATGTAAATCATAAGAAAAATTCAATGAGTGTTGACCCCGAGAAAAATGCATGGTGGGATCGTAAAATAAGCATAGGCAA
>JANZXP010007170.1:0-14443 GCA_027576715.1 Erythroxylum flavicans | reverse complement strand
TGCCCTTATACAATCTTACAACATTAATACTTTAATTCCATCAATTTACCCATGTCATAAAATCCTACTAACCTTGTGATAACAAATTAACTCCAAAAATTAATCAATCAACACCTCATAATTCATTTAAATCATGCTTAAATAAAAAAAATTTGGGAGCCAGCAAAGAAAATAAAGGCAACAAGGAAAATAAGAGAGATACGATAAAACCAATCTTTATATTGTTTTCTCATAAAAGAATATAAGGAATGCTCTCTTTAACTCCACGGGAAGAGCAAAGCTCGAATGAGCTATATATAGGCATTCTAACTTGGAAGCCATGTTATATTCAAAATCCCACTTAAACTAAACTGCTTAAGATCGTGCTATGATCACGTCTATCTCTATCAAATTACATCATGTGGACTAATTGGATGACACCTCCATCCAAATTGGACTCTAACTGATAAGATAGAATCTATAAGATAATAAAAAGATAAAGTTTACAATCAAATAGTAAACTAGCATCCTTATGCTTGACGATCTCCACTGTCTTCAAAATATTGAGTCCCACTGTAACTCTAACCCTTCGTTGTCGCCACATCATCTAAAATGTCCCTACAATCTCTATCCGTTGATGAGGTAATGTGATCTTGCTAAAGCCCACATAGCATTCTGGCTTGATCCAATGCTTCCCACAACGAATCCACTAGTCGTGGTCCATTCATCTGAGAATAGGCCAAGTCCTTAGCCTGGGTCGAGTTAATCTCCACAAAGTCTAAGACTATACCAAAATTCATACCTAGTTTGATCCCACTTGTCCATATTTGCCATAGTGTTTTCGTATGCCTCCCTTATGCATGTAATCCATCTAACCTTCCTCCTAAGGCACATTGTGAAGGTCATTGAGAAGTGCTCTGAAGTTTAGGGGTCTAGCAAACCACCCCCACCAGATGGATTTGACACCCTCGTCAAATTATTCTGTGTGCACTCCTCCACTACTGGTTTCTTCAAGGACTCCTTAGTCAACTCTTGAAGACAATAGCAAGCCTTCATATCAATTGGCACTTCACCCATGTACCATTTTCCTAATCCATCAGGGTTGACTTTGCTTCCACTTGGACTTGTCTTCTCAAGGCTCACTGCTCCTACTAAAGACATATTGAAAAGAGCTCCATCTGCTAGGCTTTCCCTGCCACCTTGATCCTCTGCGATCTTGGCAATGATATGCTCCTTTTCAATGATCATAGTTGACACTTGTGCTACAGTTGTTGTAGTCTCCTTCGTCCCACCAACGAATCTACAAAAATTAATAAAGAAGGATTTTTCATCATACATAACCATCACAATTCCCAAACTTGGGTATAACACTGTCTTTCCTACCTTAAGGAAGTTGATTCCCAATATCATTTTGAAATCTACAAGTGGTACGACCATGCAATTTATCATTGCATGCCAACTCCCTATGTTTACTAGGACATTGTAAGCAGCTCCCATCACTGCTTGTGCCTTTCCTATAGGGGTTCTTAACTTTGTCGGGGTCTTGGACACTCTAAGCCCCAACTTGCGCACCATCCTTTCCACCACAAAGGAATGTGATGCACCCATATCTACCATCTCGGTTACTTCTATCCCATTAGCCTGTATTCTCACATACATTAGATCATCATAGGGATTAGGTTCTTTACTAACCACATTTAACAACACATTCAGATTTAACACTGCATCATTTGAAGATTCTCCCTCTTCTTTAGATACTAGGGCATTTAGCTTCTCTTTCCTCTGACATTTGCTTGCATAATATGATCCACCGCACAGATAATAAACAATCTTGCCTTTTTTAGAGGATGTCGCCCGACTCTCAGAGCCACCATTTTACTTGCTTTTTTCCTTGAATTCTCTCTTATTGGAATCGTTTCTCCTCTTCCCCTCAGTATTATCCTATTGAGCATGGTCTTTGCCCTTCGCAGAGTTAAAGGAGCTTACCTTAGTTTCCTTCATCACTCAAAAGTCTACCAAGGCATCATTGTGATTGCAGCGACCACGTCCTTCACATTTTGCCTTCATAACTCCATTTGCACCCACAGTTGTAACCTGGACAAAAAGTTGTTATCCTCGTCAAACATATTTTCAATATCAAGTAAAAGAGAACTAAAAGACTTAACATAGTCTTTTACCGAACATTCTTATTTCAGTTTCTTCAAGGCATCCTTTACAAGCCATGAAGTATTCAATGGAAGAAATTGATCCTTCAACTCCTTCTTCACAAGCTCCCACGTATCCACGAGAGTTCTACCCTCATTGATCTCCACTAGAGCTTGGCATCCCTATCCATATATATGGCCGTCACATTGACCTTCTCAGTATTGAGCACCTTAGCAGTCGCAAAGTACTGCTCCATATCCCATAAGAAATTCTAAAACACCTTAGCATCCCACAAGCCTTCGAACACCTTAGGTTTACATACCTTCACTGCTGAAGGTTTTGGTGATGAGCTTGTTGCATGACCAACATCTGTTGCAATGGCATGCCTCAGCATTGTGATCTCAAACTGGGCCTCCTCGTATGCCTTTAACAAATCTGCCATTTGTTGTTGCAACTACCGAATTTGATCCTCCATCGCCTCGAATCACGACAGATAGGATGGGACCTTCTCCTCTCTTGCAGGAATCCGTCCAATGAGTGCCTCCACCCTAGTCATTTGTTCTGTGAAGTTACCTACTGCCATTTCAAAATTTAGCTCTGATACCAGTTAATACAAAGGTCAATTTGGGACTCGAACTTTTATCGAAGTTAATTACCAACACCCTTTGCACGATAACCTTACTTAGATCTACTTAAGTAAGACTTCAGCCTTCAATGACCGCCGAAGTGTTTACTTCACTCCCTCAAAGAAACAATACTATGAAATCAGTAAGAAAATAAAGGCAACAAGGAAAACAAGAGAGATATGATAAAACCAACCTTTATATTACCTTCCCTTAAAAGAATACAAGGAATGCTCTCTCTAACTCCATGAGGAGAGCAAAGCTCAAATGAGCTATATATAGGCATTCTAACTTGGAAGCCAAGTTACATTCAGAATCCCATTTAAACTGAACTGCCTAAGATCTTGTTAAGATCATGTCTATCTCTACCAGATTACATCATGTGGACCAATTGGATGACACCCCTATCCAAATAGGACTTTAATTGATAAGATAGAATCTATAAGATAACAAAAAGATAAAGTTTACGTTCAAATAAGAAACTAACATCCTTATCCTTAAAGATCTCCACTATCTTCAAATGTTGAGTCCCACTATATCTCTAGCTCCTAGTTTTTGCCATATCATCTAAGATCTCCCCACAATCTTTATCCACTGATGATGCAATGTGATCTTACCAAAGCCCACATAACATACTGGCTTAATCCAATGCTTCCCACAACAAGTCTGCTAGTCATGGTTTATTCATCAGAGCATGGGCCAAGTCCTTAGTCCATTAAGTCCTTAGCCTGGGTTGAGTCAGTATCCACAAGGTTCGAGACTCTACCAAAATTTATACAAAGTTCGATCCCACTCGCCTATATTTGCCTTAGTATTTTCGCATGCCTCCCTCATGCATGTAATCTAGCTGACCTTCCTCCTAAGGCACATCTTGAAGGTCATTAAGAAATGCCCTGAAGTTTAGGGGTCTAACGGGATGCATGTAAGACACGCACCCCATTGTTTTATGGCAAATTAGAGTTTCTGAAAAACTTTTCATGTTGTCACATTATTTTTCCTTCGTCATACCTCTTTGCTTCTACGGTTGTCTCCTGTCACCACTCCTTACCTATGTTTTGCTTCCTATGACTTAGGTTGGAGTGACAGTCGCCTCACCAAGGAGCGACTGTTACCATCACAGCAGCAACTGTTGCCCTCCAATGCTCTATGTGACTACGGATTACAGCGACAACCATAGACTCCTAGTGGCAACCATGGACTCCCAGTGGCAACCATAAATTCCCTGCGACAACACGTGGGCTAACAAACACATAAGCAATAAATGCGTTTTCCATAATAAACGCATATTTAATTTTCAAAACCCATGATAACCTAAATTTTAGGTTCATATCACATTAGGCAAAAACCTATACAAGTAAAACATATCCTTTAGAAACCTATACAACTCCTTCGGCAATATCCACAATAATCTAAGTTTGCACATGTCATATATGCTCATTCTAGTCGCTAATAGTTGGCGACTTATATAATAATTAAGGCTTATTATGCAAAACAAAACCTAAAAAAAGCAATAAATTGCATTACAGAATTCTAGACTTTAGGTTTTGCTACTTTCTGGGCTTATGTTTTCTTGTTTAAAAAAACTTTTAATTTGAACTATTCAGATTATTAATCAAATCTAATTTGATTTCATAATTTATGGTTTCAATTTCAATTCATTTCTCAAGATCAATAAAAATCAAACAATTTAATCAAATTACTAAATTAATGATTGCTCCGATACCACTGATGAGTTTTGAGAGAGTTTGGGGAGAAATTGGACCAAATTCAAATAAGCTTATATATAACTAGGATATCATATCTCAACCAAAAGCCTAAAAGCAATGGGTTATGAGTCTTATCCTTATATATAACTCACTTTATCTTTATTTTTTTTCGATGTGGTATGATTTTACTTGAGAACTTCCAACATCTCCGCCTCAGAAGTGAATTTATCCATATCAGACTAGCATTTACTAGACCTATAGCTCATGGGAAGCCACTTGAGTTGCTCTAACCCAAATCTATGGATATCTATTCATCAAACTTCACCAACCTAGATCTAATTCCACTACTGGGAAATCGGGATGAGATTTGATCCCGACCATAGTAGAATAATTATGAAACTTTTTTGTATTTTGATTTCAAGAAAACCAAGATTACTTTAATTTCATAAAATGATCAACACATAAATCATAACAAAGTATGAATCGTAATTCATACCTTATTATGAAACTTGATCTTTTTCTTTTCATGTCCCTAAAACTGTTTTTGAAATCGATTTATCTCATCTACTATAGCTTAAGTGTTTGTCCTCTAACGATATCAACAGAACAGGTTAAGAGAACTCTGTAACTCATACAAAGAGGGTTAAGCAAGAAGTACTAGCTCCATAGAGCATAATCCTATTTATAATCGATTTTTCATATTTTAGTAATATAATTGAAATTTCAAATTAAACTAATAAATTTCAAATTAAAAATTCTTATATTTTGAGATTTGTTTAACAATAATATGGGACTATATCATTTTTTATAATTTCTTTAATTATACATATGCAAATGATATTTAAAATTGTAGAAAAAATTTAAGAATTTTTTAGTATATATAATTATTAATTGTAATTGATAATTTCAAGAAATACATGAAATTATAAATTTATGACAACTTTTAAATTTGTATTTTAAATTTAAAATGTGTACTTTCAAAAGTTCAGCGAAGGATAATTATTACAAATTTTAAAATATGCGAAGATAGTATTTGAAGTCAATCGCACTTACTATAAAAATTGTTAATTTTTAAAATTTTATATTATGTTTAATTTTTATAATAAACTTTAATATTTTTGTAACTCTTTAAAATTACATTTACTTTTTCTTAATACAAGTATGTGAAAATAGTTATAATCACATTATTATAAGTTAATTTTTAATAAATATATAACTTTTTTTAATTATAAAATATATATTTCAATGTTGTAAATACTTAATGTATACATGTTTAAAATAATAATTTTTAATAATTAATCATCTTTTGAAAAATTAAATTGACACTGATTTTATAAATATAAATATATTATCTAATAGTTCACATAAAATTTCAAAATGGCTAAAATGCATTAAAAATATTTTGATATATGTGAACTAAATATATAACGTTAATATCATATATTTAATGTACCCATATTCCAAAATAATTCAAAATTACTTATAATTAAGTATTTTGAATATTTTTAACAGATTTTGATTTTATAAATAGATATTATTATTCCAAAATTTAAATTTTATGAAATATATAACGTTAATATCATATATTTAATGTACCCATATTCCAAAATAATTCAAAAATACTTATAATTAAGTATTTTGAATATTTTTAATAGATTTTGATTTTATAAATAGATATTATTATTCCAAAATTTAAATTTTATGAATTTAATATATTTATTAAAATTTTACTTTTTCACCCAATTATCCTTCTTCTGTCAATACACCATTAAGACGAAGACTTTTATTCTTTCTTTTTTGGGTACAAAGCAAATAATTGACTAAGAAATTGCATTTATGTTTGTGCATAATAGTAATTCCTCTCTGGGAAAAAGTAAATTTTACGCTTCTCTAGTTCTCTATCCTTGGATCTGTTTGTAGAAAGCACATTTTCTCCTTTAATTAACTATGAAAAGAGTATTAATATTTTCCAAAAATGAAAAGATTATTCATCATAAACAGAAGAGGCCAAAGATCAACTTTTAAAGATAGAAGTCCCATCTGGTATGTAGTCAATTTCCCTTTTGTATTTGTTTTCTTGCTTTGGGTAAAAAAAGAAAAAATCTTTTATGCACGTACAGTTCTTCGGAGTTTGTAAAGGACTTTGTTTTTAGTTTCATTCAAAGCAAGAAAATAAAGTTGGAGGCCTGTGTGTAGATTACAATACACTAAGGTGTAGTATTATAGAATTGAAGAGAAAGTAAAGGTTTAAGACCCTATGCCATTTGCATCATTAGCTCCATTCAGAATGAACCTTATTTTAGTCCTCTACTAAATAAATTAAATTAACATCATATATAAAACTAATGATCTTCTTAATCTTGACCTAATCAATATCTCTGATTCAACTCAGGCTACATAGGAAAAGTTTTGGGGTTTATAGTTTTTCAACTCAGCATTCTACTATACAAGAAAACCTCTTGGATGGAGTTAATATTAAGGCTAGGATACATAATGATTGATTTATTAGAATGTGTTATGTAGACATACTAAGGAAAAGCATTAATTAGTATATATTTCTAAAAGTAATCATTTGGGTTATGACACGACCTGTAAACATTTATTTTAAGTAGGGCACCCTCTCATGAATCTAGATACCTGAGTCTTTGGGACAGGTGACTCTTTTTATAAACATTTAGAGATGTTCATATAAGCAATTGATGTTAGTTTAAGGTTTAATGATTTTGATGACGATCTTTTAAATTAGATTTATTTCCTTTTATTGCTAATGGGTTAATTCTCCAAAGGAAATAAAATCATATGATAAATGCTTCCTTTATTGCAGAGACCTTCCTTATGAACTTACCTGATTTATAAGAAATGATTCCACAATATCTGAAAGGATCTTACATATCACAATCAGCTATGTGATATGATATTTTGTCTTAACATATGGATACTGGAAGTATCACTTGCGTGTGCTTATCAAAGTGAGGTTTTACATTGATTGTGTTTTACAGCACCTGATATATCATGGCAATCAACTTGAGAAGTTTTGAAGGACAATCTGTCTTAAAGCCTCTTTGTTTCAATAAAAACAATTACTAATATTAGAAGGAGAGAATGACAATCTATCTCCAATATGTAGATATTGAAGTGTAGCAAGCCATCAAAGTTAGGGCTACACTTCCCTCTACAGAAAATGTAAAAATGTGGCCTGATGCTGACAGAAGAAATACACAGCTAAACGTTAAAGAAAAACATCATCTGATTTGTGCACTATCTCCAAAAGAATATGAAAAGATATCATACTGCTCTACAATAAAAGAAATGCGGGATAAACTACATATCACCTTTAAAGGAACGAATGAGGTAAAGAAACATATAATAAGCTTTTTAGTGCATCAAAATGAAACTATTGGCGTGAAATAGTGAGAAATCATTAATGAATTCTTCGAATGATTCAACAACATCATCACAACCTTAATGAACTTAGGAAGATGTATCCCAATGATGAGCTTGTAATGAAGATTCTAAGGTTACTACCAAAGGAATGAAGGTCTAAGATGACAGCTCTAGAAACTGCAAAGGATCTAGACACTATTTCACTTGACTGGCGATGAAGAAACTTAATGATCCTTGAAATCAAGCTTAAGTGAGATAAATGATCCTCCTACAGAAGAAGAATGGCACTAAAAGAAACCTGGTTAGATAAGGATTTTAAAAGCTTTGAAGAAGAAGAGCCTAAAGAAGTCAGCAACATCTGTCTTATGGCTAAATCAGGAGATGATGAGATATATTATTCTAACTCTAATATTGAA
Organism: Erythroxylum flavicans; assembly: GCA_027576715.1. NCBI lineage: Eukaryota > Viridiplantae > Streptophyta > Magnoliopsida > Malpighiales > Erythroxylaceae > Erythroxylum > Erythroxylum flavicans. Next base: position 6,190 of record JANZXP010007170.1, on the reverse strand, counting down.
GTTGATGAATTGAAAAATGCATATCATGAATCATATGATCAGTAAAAAAGGTTGATAGTGAAATATTTTCAAGAAGTTGAGAAGTCCAAGAACAATGATGCATCTCTGAAAAGTAAGATTAAATCATTACCATCTGTCAATGAGAGTTTGGTGACCAAGAATATTTCTCTTGAGGTTGAGTATAGAAAAAGGTTTTTAAAAAGAAAGTACTGGAAGAAAGAGTAACTAAGTTGGAAAATAAGTTGCTGAAAAATGATTCTGAAAAGTTGAGACAGTTAGAAGAAAAAGTTGCCACCTTAGAATTTGAGAAACAAAAAAGTACTGGAAAGATCATATCTCTAGATAAAGATCTAAAAAATTTCATTGATGGAAGGAACAACCTTGATGCATTACTTGGTACCGACAAATGCATTTTTGATAAGGCCAGAATAGGATATAATAAAAACAATATTATCAAGCGATACAAAAACTTCTTCATCAAATCCAGCAATAGCTATAGTCAAAATAGTAGGAACCTGATAAATGGTAGAAATTATAACAACTCTCATTCATCTGTTTTATGCTTCTACTGTGGTAGATATGTTCATATTAGTCATTCTTGTAACTTTCATAAAATAAGGAAATTATCTCAAATGTATGTTTAGAGACTGGAAGGTCAAGCTACTAACCTGGAAGGACCCAAAAAAATTAGGTACCTAAAATGAGATAATACTTTTTGCAGATATGCTTTAAAATGGAGATAAGAAAATCAATGGATAGTTGATAGTGGGTGCTCAAGACATATGACAGGTGAAATATGACATTTCAACTACATTCAAAAAAAGATGGAGTTTTGCAGAAAAATTCAGATTGAAAAAGGGTACTACATTTCATCAATTCAAAATGATCATAGAGGAGAATTTGATAACATAAAATTTGAAGATTTCAGTGACAAAAATGGTAAGGTGTAAGCTCCCTCAACATAGTTTAAGAGGTTAAGTAACTTTCTTCTTGAGAATAACCTCAAAAAAGGAAAGCATTAATGCAGGGGGAGAGTTAAAAATTAGAATGAAGATATATTTTTTCCTAGTTTATTCTTACGTGTGATATTTTTTTTAGCTATTTAGTTCTTTTCCCTATATTTTTTTATAATGACAAAAGGGGAGAATTATTTGTTATATTTGATATATTTTTGCTGAAGATTGACGATATACTGGCATAACTGTCACTAACATATGCTGAATCTGTGATATTTTTTATTGTGAAGTCCTTATGGTAAAAAGGAAAGGCTCCTTCTAATAAGTAAGAACTTATAAAGCTGACAGGTATATCTCAAACTCTTGTCATTTATTTGATTTGTTAAGGAAAGTCTCCTTCTATTCAGTAAGAACTTATAAAGCCGACAGGTATATCTTGGAATCTTATTTGAATTTTAAAAATATATCTATTATTGGTTGTCATCATCAAGGCTTATGATTTTGATGATGACCTTTCAGATTTGATCTATTTCCTTTTATTGCTAATCGGTTAATTCTCCAAAGGAAATAAAATCATATGATAATAAATTGAACTTGCTTGATTTATTAGAAATGATTCCATAATATCCAAAAGGATCTTACAAATCATAATCAGCTTCGTCATATGATCTTTTATCTTAACATCTGGATACTGAAAGATTTTTATCAAACATGGTATTGAAGATTCAAAGTTAATTCAAGATATAAGAGAAGCAATGGTTAGTTGAAGAAGATGTCTATTTAAGGAAGAGTCACTACATTTGCAAATGGGGGACATACGCTAGACCTTTGAAATACATTTATAGCATCAATTCTCTTGAAAGTGATATCAATGCCAAATCTCTTGTGCTTTAGAAATTGAAAACTATTTTTGAGAGAGATCATTGAAGTTCATATTGAGTAAATTGCATCTCCACTTGTTGAGAGCACATAGATGCTAACAAAATACTACAAGTGTGAAAGGTTGGAGAACCTTAAAAATTATGTACTTATGAGCTTGAATAGGCTCGTCAAATTACTACTTAAATTTTCATAGTGAAAAACTCAAGTTGGATACTTGGAGACTAGACGTAGGCTTGGGTTGTAAGCCAAACCAGTATAAATTGACTACATCATTCTCTCTCTTAACTTTTATATTTCCACATTATATTATTGTGTGTTCATTTCAACAAGAGGCTCCTTCACTATTGTAATAAGCTTCTTCTGTTTTCAACTTGTTGAAGGATCCTTTCATTTTAACAGGCACATTTTGTTTTAAAATGTCTTACCTAGATCTATACTTTGGTAGTCTCCTGCCATTTAATAGGCTTCTATCACTTAACAGGTTCCTATAGCTTAAACAGGGTATTATAGTACAACAAGCTCCTCTTGCTTTGTAGGCTCCTATTTTTGTTTTAAACTTCAACAAGTCCCTGTCGTTTTATTCGAATTAAAAGTATCTTTTGCGTGTGTTTGCTTTATTAGTTGACATTATGTGAGTAATGTTAAAACCTTCTAACATATAAGCCAATAAACAAATTTGAAATAACAAGATCATTATTATTCCTTTAAAGCTACTGATATGTCATAAAGAAACATTAACATTTTGTCATTTTATCTGATATGCTTTTCTAACTACTACATGCCAAACATAAAAGTAAAGAATTTACGTACTAATTATGGGTAGTCCCCTTTAAATTTTGTCTCAAACCATGAAAGAGATGAGATAGGACTTGTTTCATATTCAACTGCCTTCGTCCTTGAATTTCTCTATTTCATTATTATCAAGATCGTAGGACACATTGTCTCCAGGCAAAACCTTAACTCTCAATAGCTTGAATAAAGTTAATGTACTCTATGAAAAAGGTTCTTTGCTTTGCGAGGATAGGTAAAGGGCCATCAATATAAGCAACCTCTTTGTAAAAGCCTTTCCTTTGTAATTTTTACAAAGAGATTGTTTTTGTTATTCGAGCTTGTAACGTTACAGTCACAATGGAGCAACTTTTACCAATCACTCCAAGATTCTTCCTCCATTCCACTGGTCCAAACTAGCACTATACACCATAAACCCTAATACAACTTTCTCCATCTCTAAACAAACAACCACACATTTCTCACATCCTCTATGCCCATCTAAAATTGCTATGCATTCATGAAAATGGCTTCCTTCTTCTCTCTTCCAAAACTTGGTTGTTGTATCCTCAAATTTGCTCAATATCAATTTCTCTAGGGCTACTAGACAAAGTACAGCAAAGCAGTGGCCTTGTAAGAATCCACAATAGTTAAACCTACAAGATAATGTTCTTTCTGGTATCATCGTTGGAATAATGACATAAACTATACCTTTTTCATTATTGCTTGGTACCCCTTCTTCCACTAACAGTTGCTAATCTTACATTAATTAGGTAAGGGGCCTTGTACTTTTTTATATTATGGTTATTTTTCTACTTATTTGAGCTGTTTGCTTCGGTCTTTGGTGTAGTAGTCCATGCGCGCAGTGCCCGTCCTCTTAGGCAAGGCATGGCCTAGCCTATAAGTATGTATTACAAAAAGAATATCTTTTTGGGCCTAGTATGAATTGCAGATTTATTGAATCTACATTCATCGATTTTGTAACGTCTTAATTATTCTTTATGTTACAATTGCTTGATCTTTTTCTAATATTCCACTTTAGTTATTCTATTCTTGTCTTTCATTCACCAAGTTTTTATAGACCTTCCTTTCTTTTTCTTCTTTCTAGTTCCTTAACCTTCTACTATGCATACTCCACTCTTTTACCCATGAGGACACGTTCGTAAGAGCTTGTTGTGATAACCTTAAAAAGTGACTGGTATTTCGAATTACATCAAAATCCTATTAAAATCACTTTCAAGATAGTGGCCTTGACTACGACAAGGGAATTTCTATTAATCTACATTTTTGTTCCCTACAATCACCTCAAGAACTCGAATAGACATGGAAGATGTTAAATGATAAGCATATGGCTAAGGCATTCACTAGTGATGGTTGAACTTTAGAGTCATAATTAGAGTACGAGAGTTCTATTTATACACTCTTCCCTATTACCTTAACTGACCCATCAAAAGAGCAAGTGAAAACACGTCCCCAAACTGTAGTTGTTCTATCAAAAACGTCGGTATATAATATCCCTTCTGTATGATAATAGGCCATGTAAGAGAGACAATACTTGCGGTATTGTGTGCTTGACTTTTGGAACACAGTTAATGACTTTCTTTTAGGGAGTGTAGAGACTTTTCTAGTCCAAAAATTCTCGGCAAAAGTAAAGTTCCATATTCTGATCCTATGGTCTTTATGGGTGGAGCAAAGCGTATTACCGTGAGCTAAAATAGCCAGGACTTCAATAGAGCTCGCCTTGACATAACACTTCTTAATGTAATCCTGATGGAGGACCATCCACACAAGCCATTGAAGACTTGACCAACATGGGTCTCAGATCATCCATATAAGTTATGGATTAAGAAGAAGGAGAGGAGATGACCATAAGTTTAGCCTCTAAACTCTACATATTGATCAAGCCGCCAGAAGTAAAAGCCATGGTCCATATTGCAAGATTTGAAGTTGAATTCTCCGATCCCATTAAGCAACCCATTATGCCATTTGAATGTTGCAATGTTTCTTGACTATCAAGTAAACCTGGTCATTACCCAACCGGCCATCAATAAAGATTTTTAATCCATTTGTGTTTTGATTAAGTATGTCTAAATTATGATGCTCTTAATGGTGTCATAATGTAGGAGTTAATGTATCTTAAAGAAGAGTCTTTATGTAGGAGTTATTGTGTCTTAAAAAAATGTCATTATTTAGGAATTATTAGGCTTCAAGAAGGAATTAAAGGTGCTGCCAACTTGGAATGAGAGGCCGGCTATGTGGCTGTCCATTCCATTAGCTTAGATTTCATTTCCTATTTAAGGGTGTCTAAGTTTCCTTTGGGAAAAACTTAGAGTTTTTATAATAAAAAAAAATCAGAAAGCATTTGCTTTGAAATTGCAATAGTTTGCTACGATTCTATTGGTTTCCAAAACAAATTAATCAGGTTTGATTATTTTCCTAAGAAATTCTCATTGCTGTCCAAATCTATATTGTTCCTAGCCTCTGCCAATTATGACCTTCAGCCACTGTTTTAATCATAACTTCTTGATTTCTTAACGAAATCACTTGTTTCAAATGCCAAATTAAAGCTGACACACTAAGTTACGACATTATAGTTTATCTCAAGCTCCAATTTTGCCAATAACCTGTCCAAAGTTTCATCACAACAATCTACTAGTTCCATTCCCTACAAGCACCAATTCCTCCAATATTCTCGAGTACCATCTGAATCACCTATAACCACCATAAACACCATTGACCGATCCTAGAACTCCATCAAATCTAGTTACCTCCAAACTCAAATATGGTTACTTACAGAGCTAGTGAAGATTGTCCCTTTTGAGATGATGGAATAGATGTTTCATTGGTGCCAGTGAAGCGAAGCTGTGCAATGATAGATGGGGGAAAGGGATAGACTTGGGAGAGGAGAGAGGGTCCATGGAGATTCAGGGCTAGGTGGCATTAGGCCATCCATGGCTGTAGAATTCCTTGGAGAGCTAATTTGGACTTCTTGGTCACTGATCACACCTTGTTGATGTGCCAAGAAAAAAGAGTGAATAGGTGATTGGATAGCGTTACTGTCTTTGTTTGCATCGCTGTCGATAGATTTCTTGGAAGACGGATCCATAGGTGGAGTGCCAGTGAGAAATGACCTAGCTATATTGGCCTTGAGATGGGGATCAAGTAGGTATGTAAGGAGTGGATTGGTTCTGGTGAAAAAGATATTTATAAAGTATCAAACTCGAAGCTATCTATAGACAAGTGGGTTGGAGAGGACGATTCACAGCGAAAGCCAAAGGTTTGAGCTAACCCTCCCTTAGGGCCAGACTAGCAGGTGATTGCATAGTGAGATTGTAGTACCCCACTCTCGCAAACATCCTGAGTGATGTCCGAGAACATACCTCGCGAGGGTGGCATGCTAGAGTAGTCAATAAGTCAAATTCAATACATAAATTTCTTTTTCTTTTAAAACAATGCACGCATATTGCAAAAAAAATTAGTAAATAAATCGGGCCCACTTTTATTCATAAACATTTTCAAACACAATGTCACAACCATTACATTATGAAATCATTTACATACACATTGCAAAATACTTGTGAATA
>JANZXP010007123.1:0-14449 GCA_027576715.1 Erythroxylum flavicans | reverse complement strand
TTATTATTTAAATGTATGTGATGCCATGTGGAGTTCTGTAGTGATTGCACGTAGCGCTCCCTTATCTTAGGATATGTATCGGAATGACCTACGGGCGTCCCGATGCGTACCCAAGGGTAATGGGGTGTTACAGGATAGCAATTTAGATAACCTTGGAACTCTAGACGATGCACAAAAGAAGCTGGAAGGCAAATTTGAGCAAGTCACTAAGAACCATATTTCCTCAATCCATAATCTATAGGCCCAAGTGAATCAATTTCCAAATGCATTTTCTATGCGAAATTTGAGAAATATTCCTAGCACTTCAGGAACAAAACCAAGGGAGCAACTAAAGGCTATTACACTTCAAAGTGGAAAGGAAATTGAACCAACCATAAATACAATAGAGGAGCTCGTCCATCCTACTGAGAAAAATCAAGAAAAGGAGAAAGAAGTGGACATGAGCCAATATACTCTTTATGTCGCCTCTCCACCATATCAACCCAAAATCCCTTTTCCTCAATGATAACAAAAGAAGAAGTTGGACGCACAATTTGGAAAGTTCTTTGAGAAATTAAAGACATTGCAGATCAATCTCTCCTTCGTAGAGGCATTAGAACGCATGCCTAAATATGCAAAATTTTGAAGGACATATTATCAAAGAAGCGTACTTGGGAAGATAATCAGATAATAGCTCTAACTAGCACCTTCAGTTCCATAGTCACCATTCAAATGCCATCTAAATTGAAAAATCCAGGGAGTTTCATAATACAATGTGTGATTGGTGAGTTTGAATTTACAAAGTGTTTGTGTGATTTGGGAGCTAGCATTAATCCTATGCCTTTGTCAATATTCAGAAAGTTGGGTTTTGGTGAATTCAAGCTTACATCAATGTTAATTCAATTAGCGGGTCAATCCATTAAAAGACCATTTGGAATAGTGGAAGACGTTTTGATGCAAGTGGATAAGTTCATTATTCCAGTAGATTTTATGGTTCTAGATTTTGAAGAAGATAAGAACTGCCCACTGATCTTAGGTCGATCATTTATGAATATAGGAAAAGCTATAATGAAGTTCACGAATGGAAATTAACACTTCAAATAGGTAAGGATCAGACCGAATTTAATATGAATGAGGCCTTAAAGAATCTAATAACAAGTAGCGTATGCATAAAAGTTGAAATTATGGATAAAATTTTGCGAGAACAAGTTGAGAGGTGCATCACAGAAGTACAGTCAGTGGAGGCAAAGGAAGACAATGGATATAAGAACCCTGAATCTAAAGGAGATGATGAGATGGAGGAGTCTGACGTTCAAATACATCAAGATAAATTGTTTTGAACTGAAGCACCCATACCACCATCTATAGAAAAATTATCGATACTATAGCTTAAACCCTCAGCTGCACATCTTAGATATACCTTTCTTGGTGAAGGTCAAATGTTACCGATAATAATCTCCAATCAATTGAATGAGAAATAAGAAAGTAAGGTGGTAGAAGTTGTTAGGAAGCGAACGAAAGCCATTGGATGGCAGATTGCTGACATTCGAGACATAAGCCCAAATATCTGCATGCACCGAATAAACTTAGAGGAAGGAGGTAGAACGGTGAGGGAGCGTCAATGGAGGTTGAATCCTAACATGAAGGAGGTGGTAAAGAAGGAGATCATAAAACTCCTAGAAGTAGGGATAATTTATCCCATCTCTGATAGTGAATAGGTCAACCCAGTATAATGTGTACCTAAGAAGGGTGGAATGATGGTAATAGAAATTGATAGTGGAGAAGTAATTTCAACAAGAATAGCCAGAGGATAGAGAGTATGCATAGATTATCGCAAACTCAACTCAATGAGTAAGAAAGATCACTTTTCTCTTCTGTTCATATACCAGATGATAGAAAGGGTAGCTGAGCATTCTTTTTATTACTTTTTAGATGGATATTCTGGATATAATCAGATTTTCATCTACACTGATGATCAGGAAAAGACTACATTCACTTTCCCCTATGGTACCTTCGCATACAGACGGATGCCTTTCAGACTTTGCAATGCCACAGCCACATTTTAGAGATGTATGATGTCTATCTTTGCTAACATGATAGAAGATATAATGGAGGTGTTCGTAGATGATTTTTTAGTCTTTGGAGATTCTTTCGACATGTGTTTAACTAATTTAGATAGAGTTCTTCAAAGATGTGAAAAGTCGCACTTCATACTAAATTAAGAGAAATTTCATTTTATGGTGCAAGAGGGAATAGTACTAAGGTATAAAATCTCACATCAAGGATTCGAAGTTGATAGAGAAAAAATAGAGGTGATAGAGAAACTTCTACCGCTAAGCAATGTAAAAGGTATGCGAGGATTTTTAGGTCATTCAAGATTTTATCGTCGATTCATCAAAGACTTTTCACAAATTACAAGACCTTTAACAAACCTTTTAGTCAAAGATGTACCTTTCTTGTTTGATGACAAGTGTATGTCTGCATTCAACACACTAAAGGAGGCATTAAAATTAGTACCAATTTTATCACCACCGAACTGGACACTTCTGTTTGAAGTTATGTGTGATGTAAGTGATCAAGCCATAGGTTGCATATTGGGCCAACAAAAAGATAAGAAGTTGCATACGATTTACTATGCCAGTAAGACTCTTGCAGGACCCCAGCTGAATTACACCACTATAAAAAGGGAACTAGTCGTAGTAGTGTACACGTCTGATAAGTTTCAATAATATCTTTTGGGTTCAAAGGTAATCGTATTCACTGGTCACGCAACACTAAAATACCTTTTCAATAAGAAAGACGCAAAACCTAGGCTAATGCGATGGGTGTTACTTTTACAATAATTTGATATAGAGGTGAGAGGTAAAAAGGGAGCAAAAAATGTGGTTATAGACCACTTATCCAGACTTGAGGGAGGAGAATGCAAGCCAAGTGATGAAATTAAGGAAAATTTTCTTGATGAAACTTTGATGCTACTTGAGAGCTTGACTACACCATGGTTTGCTGATATCGCAAATTATATTGCTAGTGGTAAACTTCCGTCAAATATCTCTTACCAACAAAGGAAGAAGTTCTTGCATGATTGTAACCGATATATATGAGATGAGCCAATTTTATATAGAGCATGTTCAGATGAGTTAATGCAACGATGTGTTCCAGATGAAGAAACGTTAGACATCCTAAAGCAATGTCATGAAGGTCAGCATGGTGGGCATTATGGAGCCAGCAAAATGGCAGCTCAAATACTTGAGAGTGGATTTTATTGGCCACAGTTGTTTAAGGATGTTCAGACCTATATAGCATAATGTGATCGATGCCAGAGAATAGTTAACATCTCTAAAAGGGATGAAATGCCCTTATCCAACGTTTAAGAAGTGGAAGTCTTCGATGTTTGAGGGATCAATTTTATAGGTCCTTTTCCATCTTCGATGGAAAATATGTATATTCTAGTGGGAGTTAATTATCTTTCATATTAGGCTGAAACGGTATCATCTCCAACCAATGATGGGAAGGCGGTGCAAAAGTTTATTAAATAGTTATTTAACTAGTTTGGAGTGTCACGTACGATAAAAAGTGATGGAGGCACACATTTCTACAACTGATCTTTTGATGCCCTCTTAAAAAGAAATGGAGTGCACCACCGAGTCGCTACCTACCATCCACAAATGAGTGGCTAAGTGGAAGTTGTCAACCGAGAGCTAAAAAAAATTTTAGGAAAAATGGTGAATAACTCTAGGAAGGATTGGGCAACAAAGCTAGACGATGCCTTATGGGCCTATAGGACAGCTTTCAAAACACCTATTAGAATAACTCCTTATAGGTTCGTGTACGGGAAAGCTTGTCATTTGCCATTTGAATTAGAACACTGAGCATACTGGGCAATTAAAACAATAAATTTTGATTAGAAACAAGTGGACGAAAAGAGACATCTACAACTGGACGGACTTGAAGAGTTTCTTTTTAATGCATACGAAAACACCAAACTCTACAAGGAAAAGGTCAAGAAATGGCACGATGCTCGTCTCAAATAAAAGGAATTCAAACTAGGAGACTTTTTTTCTATATAATTCATAATTAAGGCTATTTCCAAGGAAGTTAAAATCTAGATGGAGTGGACCATTTACGGTCATTCAAGTTTTTGATTATAGAGCCCTCAAACTGGAAAACGCTAACAAAAAGACTTTTAAAGTCAACGGGCATCGTTGCAAGCTTTATCTTGGAGGAGCGATTCCTAAGGATAAGGAAGTGATTTCCTTATCTTCGAATAATTAAGATGCCTCCATGGATGCAAGGTCGAGCTAAGGACCATAAATTGGTGCGTTTAGAAGTTTGTTTGAATTGTTAGGTGTAGTTAGATTTATTTTGAGCTTTCAATAAAAATTTAGTAATTTGTGTTGACTATCAGGGCACTCAATCTCCAACTCCATCTCCATGAGATTTTTTCTAACCCATTTTTCTTTTCCAAATTAGTCTTTATCTTTTTTTATTTTTTGTTTTTATGTTTACTCTAATTTATGTTTCTTCTTTTCTTTTATTTCCTTGTTTGTCCGCTTCTCACATTGAGGACAATATATTGTTCAAAAGTGGGAAGGGTTAAGTGTTTTGCATTGTATGTGATTTTTCATATTGTATAATAGTTGTTAGGTTTCATTTTGTGATTTGTTTGAATGTGTCAATGGCTTAGATAGATTGAAATTGATTTAATTTTGAACATAGTCTATTAGGTTGTGAAGAATCATTAGCTCACAAAAATTAGTTAATTGGGGTCTTTGGATATATATACAGTTTAATTAGGACTTAGTGTGAGTTTTCACTCTTTAAATTGTCACATTCATTCATACTTTGAGGCCTTTCAACCTAAGTAGCTTTACTAGTATTTTTTTCATGGAAACGAGTAGCTAAAACAATAAGGTAGGCAATTAAAAAAATGTGTGTGTTTTCTAATAAAGTGTTTATTAAATAAATAACTATTCTGGTGGCCTTCAGGTTATGAATAGAGCTAGTAGCCAGTTGAGAATGTGATATAGCTAAGTAACCAGATCGACACGCATTACAAATGTGTGCCTCCACGTCAAAAAGCCATAATGACGTTCTAACCAAGCAATTTAATAAAAACATGAATTAGTCGAGTAACCCGATTGACATTCATTACCAATATTTGCCTCCGTGCAAAAAGACTAAGTCCATGTTCAATTAATAAAAAAATGTGTGTTTTTTCTAATAAAACCAACCGAAGTTGTAGTAGGTTGACTTTTCATGAAAACGTACTTAGGAGCAGTTATAGAGTCGGAATGATCAAATAATTATTAACGTGTGTGCGCAATTGAAAAGGGTAAATAATTTAACATTTGAATCTCGATTAAGTTGTTTATTTAGTTTAAAGCCCCTAGACATAGATTTTGTATGTTAATGATTTGATATAACTTGAATGATTGAGTTTAAGATTAAATGTATTTTATGAAGTTGAAGCCATCGTCTCATTACTACATTGTGTGTTATGTGTTTGTTGTTTTGTTTGCTTGAGAACAAGCAAATGTTTATGTGTGGGGATGTTAATAGGTGTGAATTGCATCATGTCTTAGGGTTTAATTTGTTATGTATTAAGTGTTAAATTGAGTGTCTAGTATATGTTTAAGGGTAGAATTGTGTTAGTTTATGTGTTTAAGTGTTTTTATGGGTTAATATAAGTCTTTGAGCTTAAATATTATGCTTTTGAGGTACCTTGATGTGTTTATTAGTGTTTCAGGGTCAATGACGAAGAACGGATAAGTTTCAAAGACTTTCAGGCTAAAACCATGGCCCACGATTGTGGCACAATAGGCTATGATCGTAATAGAAACATGTGAGCCAGCCCACGATAATGGCCTAAGGGACACGATTGTGACAGAAGACTCTGCAACAACCCACGATTGTGGCATTTGGGCCACGATCGTGACAGAAAGATTCGATGCTGGCCACGATCGTGGCATGCAAGGCCTCGATCATGGCTTAAATCCGGCAGACACGCAAACAGGAGAAAACATCAAGTTTTGAGCGATTTCTCGGACCGTTTCGACCCTGGAAAAATCTTAAAGCTGCCAAGGTATTTAAAGAACAAGAAGAACAGAAGAGAGTAGCTTTTCCAGAGCTTTATCAAGAGATTGAGGAAGGAAATGAAGGAAGAGAGATGTGGAGAAGAAGCCTACGCGAGGTACTTCCCGAAACAGGAGGTTTCCTGCTGTTGCTACCTCCATAATCCATTTCAAAACTATTTCTGGTTTATTTCATTCTTTATGAATGTATAGAATTTGAGATAGCTATAGATGATAGATTCATTGAATGTTGAGGATTTATCTAAACTCACCTTCAGGATATTTTATCTTTGATATTGATGAAATTTGATTGATTGCGTTTTTATTGACTTGCATGTGATTTCAATTCTGCAATTGCATAATTTGGTAACAAACTGAGAGGGTGAATCGAGTGAACAGTCATTAAATTGGGCTAACAAGATTTAGGTAATTTAATAGATCAAGAAATGAATCAAACTAGTAAATTTGTGTAATGAGAGATCTTGCATAGGTTTTCGATAGTTTATTGGACAACTTAAGATCAAATTTAGGTTTTGGATAAATTGTAAATCGAGAGGTTGCAATTCCCATAATCTAATTAGGGTTTATAAATTAAGGTTAATGATTATAACCCAAGAGAGAGTAAACCCTAGGACCGTCTAAAACCAGTAATTCAATAAATTCATGATCAATTAGGTTTTCATTAAATTCGGATAAAAATCCCTTTTCTCTCAATTGGTAGTTTTTAGGTTGTTTTGTGATTGGGTGTTGCATCTGCTATCCTGTTATTATTTTTGAATTTGATTATTGGAATTAATTGCGTGATGGAAATAATTTCTTATTTAGTTTTGTTTATTTTGAATTATCGCGAATTGAGTTCAACCTTAGATTTTAGGATTAGATTAACCCTCCTCATAGGATCGACACCTTAGGTACTACACGAGTGACCTGTGCGCTGACAAAATATAAAGCTCGTGATGAAAATCATAACTATAACTAAGGTTTACCTCTAGAGAATTGACACCTCCATCAATAACTAGGAGATTCATATTAGACAACTAATTAGGCTTGTCTTTAAAAAGTAGTAAGGTGCTTTACCTAGCAATGCTGAGCCAAAACCAAGGGAGCAAGTAGATACAACAACTTTAAGGAGTGGACAAGAGCTAGATATTTAAGAGAATAAGAAAGAGGAAGAAAATGTGGTTTTTCAAGAATAGAAGTATGAATGGGATGAGGAAGAGAAGGTAAAAGAAAAAAAAGGAGGAGCCAAAGAAGGAGATTGTCGAGGAATTTTTAACAGTCACTTTAAGTAAGGAGGGCTCCTATATTTAATAAAACTCTTTGCCTTAAAAAATTGAAGATCTAGAAATATTTCTTACTATATCAAAATTTTATTAATAAAAAGGGAATTAACAAATTTACTTGGTATTTTAAATTTTATGACATTTAAAAAGCAATTCTTAAAAAGCACTTATTGGGAGGCAACCAGAAGTTTAGGTTTTTTCAAATTGGTAGCGTTTAGGATTGTTAATATTAGTTTAGTTTATATTTTGTGGTATTAAACTCATGGTTTTAAGTTTATTTTTATGTTCTTTCATTATTAGACCATAATTATCTTACTTACGTTGAGACTTAATGGTGTTTTGTAGACTATAAAGGCAGCAACACCCTTATATGCTAGATAGAGATAAGATATAACTGGCTTAAGAGTAACAGTTTTCCTTACCTCTTTCCCATTGTTTTTTAATATTTTCATTGCTTTTGTATCTTTTTAACATTAAGGATAATGTACAACTTAATTACAAGGGAGGAACCTAATAGTTATTATTTCTTAGAAGTTAATTAATTTTGTTAATAATAGGAAATAGTATAAAGAGTGTATAAAACTATTAAATGCAATAAGACTCTAGCTAATAGTGGCCATCAAACCATTAAGACATCATTCATAGGTTCCATCCATTACAAATGGAAGGAGATATAAGTTGTAAATTACATTTATTTCTCCCAACTTCCTAAACAATGCTTGTTTGACTTTAGATATGGATCAAATGGTATTCTAAGACAATTATTGGTTATACACTAAATAACTTAGACCTATAAAGCATCCACAACTACAAGATTAAGAAAAACAATTTAAAAATGAAGAAAATAAGAATAAAAACACTTAAAAATTTTATAGGACTAATAAATTAAGCTTTTCTAATATCACAATCGCTGATAATAATGACATAAACTTGATGTGTATGTTATAAATATGAATAGATATGAAACAATAATAGTAAGGAAAACATACAGGGAAATATACATATTGTTTTCTATAATATAGCCTAGATGAGTCCAATGTCAAACTCACAGAGACTATAACTACTAATAATAACTCTCTTCCTGTTATATAATCTAATAAAATAAACAATTGATTAATAAAGAAATAATAAACAATTCCAAGGACCAAATAAAAGCATAAAATAAAGATTAACACAACTGATAGATAAATTAGATCCAACTAAGATATTCCTTAAAACTTTTCTATGCTTTAACATTACTTTATTTTAATGATTATAGTTCCTTAAACCAATAAGAATTCCTAAGTTACAACTATACTATATCTCAAGCAATACAATCCTTATTCCTAAATTGATTTGACCAAATTTTCTTTCAAATTAAAATGACATAATAATGTATTAATTTCATTTGTGAACTCCTGTGATAAGTATGACCCAAACCTAAGATAGAAAATTGCATGTAAAATATCATACATATAAAACATATCATTCAACATGCATTATATATCAAACATAACTTCAAACAAGCAACTTATGGACTCATAATCAAATTATATGCATAAAACATAATTTGATTTTAATTTTTGATCTTTATAATATAAAATAATATTTTCAACTCTTTGGATAATTAAATTAGATTAAACTCATTAGTTCCTAAATAAATTAAATTAATTTTTCAAATAGAAGTTTAATTTGATTTGAAAACAAATTTTAAATTCAATTGAAAAAAATTTCCAATTATCTTAACTCCTTTAACAAATTTTAATTGAAAAAATTCCGATAAATTATGCTTCTCACTCATTTTAATTTAGAAAAACTCCTTTTTTAAAATTATATAAGTAACTCACTTTAGTTCAATTAGAAAATTATTTATAATCTAATCAGAAATTACTTTTCCCTAATTAGAAAACTATTTTCTAATATTAAAAGGAAACCACTTTCAAAATTAACTAAAACATCTTTTAATTCAATTAAGAAGGTTAATTATTCATTGATTTGGATATTATTTCTTAATTAATTAAAATTTTTTATTTAATAAATTAGAAAAATATCTTCAAAAATATTAAGGAAACTTATTTTTCTTAATTAATAAATAAATAATCAAAATTTAATCAAGAAAAATATCTTTTCTAATAAATCAAGAAATTTATTATTCATAAATAAAGAAAAATTTTCCAAATAAATAGAAAAATGTTTCTATAAACAAATAAATCATAAATTTGATTTATCTCGATCAAATTGAAGTAAGCATATTTAATTAACAAACACTTTTCTTAATCTTAAAGAGCCTAATTAATTAATTTCATTCTAATTAAAACTAATTAATTCTAATTTTATAAACTATTTTTCTAAAGTTAATTAGAAATCAGTATATTTATTATTCTTAATATAATTAAGAAAATAATTACTTTAATTTTGGAATTGAATTTAAATTTAAAACTTCTTTTAA
This sequence comes from Erythroxylum flavicans, assembly GCA_027576715.1. NCBI lineage: Eukaryota > Viridiplantae > Streptophyta > Magnoliopsida > Malpighiales > Erythroxylaceae > Erythroxylum > Erythroxylum flavicans. The sequence goes on along the minus strand of JANZXP010007123.1, from coordinate 4,688 downwards.
ATTATGTTTGGTTATGGAATATTCTAGAACTAGATTACACCTAATTCAAAAACCAAATAAGCTTAAATCTAACTTTGGAATACATTGTTCCAATGTCCAAACAATCCATATCCAAGGCCTAGGATATCCTTATCTTTGCTGCCAAACATCCCCCTGTTATAACCTTAGAGTAGGTTATCCACGTTGCCAATCATACCATTTCCTAAACTTATTTACAAACACCCTTCTTCTTTAACTTTTAGAAACCCTAGCAATTAACATAAAAGTTTGCCGCCACCGAAGACCCCCAGCCGGCAGCTGTCATCACTACCGTTGATGCCACTCTTGCAGGAGATGTTGTCAATTCCATTTGTCACAAGCTTGGTCTTTTACTAACGAATTGTGCAACACTTAGTTGTATGTCTCACAACTAAATTAGCCTCTCCCTCGCATGCTAGAAACAAACCCAGCATAAGTTAGTAAAGATGCAAGATAAAACAAGAACAAGAATGAGAAAACTTAGAGAATGCTTTGATTGCTTAAGAAAGCTTTACAAGGCAATTGCTAAGAACTTCTATGCATGTTACAAATGAACTCCGCTTGGCTATTTATAGCCTTTTACCTCCTCAATGGATGGCTAGGATTCATTTTATCCAATGGCTCACAATCATCATCCAGAATTCTCTACACTACTCTACATACTTTATGTACATTATGTACATATCTACAACATTCTAGATGCTTCTATAATGTTCCAAATTATTCCACAATATGTCATAAGCTTCCATATTCTTCTACCATGTTTTAGAAGCTTCCAGGGTCTTTTATAAGCTTCTACCATATTCTAGAAGCTTCCAGAAGATTCCAACATGCATTAGAAGACTCTTTTGGATTGAACTTACCTTGTAAGCTTCAAAACATGCAGAACGTGACATTCTCCTCCACTCATTTGGATGACACCCTTGTCGCGTCCTCCTGGTATGCCTCGATCATTTCCTTATAATCTCATCACGTGAGCTCATGCTCCCAACTCACCTCACTATCGAGCAATCCCTTCTATTTCGCAAAATACTCCGTGTAGCTTAGATAGGAACCCCTCTTCGGTATAACATGATGTGTTAGAATTTACTCTGCCTTGTGCTCGTGAGAAGTAGTGATGATTGTGGGTGCTCTCCTTGATTCGCCCCTACTTAAGTCCTCTTTATCGGTATGATATAGCTTTAATAAGTTCACATGGAAAACTAGATGCATCTCCAAATATGACGGCAATGTCAATCAATAGGCTTATTTGCCCACTCTTTTCTCTATGAGAAAAGGGCCCTCATATCACCTTACTAGCCTTTTATGTACCTTGGCAAATCGTCAGCTTTGATGGGGAAGAAGCTTCACCATTACTAGGTCTCTTTCCTCGAACTCCAAATGTCTCTTCTTAACATCCATCCATTTCTTCATTTGCTTAATAGCTCTTGCCAAGTGTGCTCGTGCCACGTCGGTTTTCTCATGCCAACCTTTAGCAAACTTAAATGTGGCAGGAGTTGGACCATTATACCCAATTGCCAAAGTGTGAGGAGTCATAAGTTGTTATCCTGCGGTAATCTCAAACAAACTGGCTCTCATTGACTCACTCTTTTGCAAATTGTAAGAGAATTGGGCAACATCAAGCAACTTGGCCCAATCATGCTGGTTGGCACTCACATAATGCCTCAAAAATAACTTTAACAATGCATTCACCCTCTCGGTTCGACCATCGATTTGAGGATGAAAGCTTGTAGCGAAATTAAGCTTAGAGCCCAATAGCTTGAATAACTCCATCTAAAATCTTCTGGTGAAACGAATGTCTTGATGGCTCACAATCATCTTTGGTATGCCCCAATACTTCACCACATGACGAAAGAATAGACGTGCTGCATCTTCAGCTGTAAATTTTGTAGGCACAGGGATGAACACTCCATATTTACTAAATCAGTCCATTACCATTATGATGTTGCTACATCCCTCAAATTTTGGTAGACATATGAAGAAATCCATGAAAATACTCTCCAAAGGCTTATCCGGAATGGGAAATGGCTCTAGCAAACTAGCTTGCTTATGTTGATTCACCTTGTCTTGTTGGCACACAAGACAAGTCTTCACATATAACTCAATGTTGTCGTGCATTTGGGGCTGATAGTATTTACGCTCTATAAGTTCCAACGTATGATGTGCACTAAGATGCCCCGCTCATTTAGAGTCATGGCACTCCTTAATGATTTCCTTCCTCAACCATTGCCACTTCGGCATGGACACACGATCATCTTTGGTAGTGAGCACCCCATCCTTCAAAATTGGCATGTCTTCCTCCGACTTGCCAACTTCATCAAACTCTTGGCTTACGGGTCATTCTCCAATCCCTCCTTGACACTATCCACCAAAGGAAAAATTAGACTTATGCTGGCAGCTAGCTTAGGCTTTCTACTAAGCGCATCGGCCATTACGTTGGCCTTACCCGGCTTGTACTCCATCACAAAATCAAACTCTGCTAAGAAAACTTGCTACCTAGCTTGCTTGGGCATTAACTTCTTTTGGTTGAGGAAGTAACTTGTGGCAACGTTGTCAATCATGACCACGAACTTGGACCCCAACAAGTAATGCCTCCAAGTTCACAAGCAATTCACCACCACAGTCATCTCTTTCTCTTTAACCATATAGTGACGCTCGGTATCATTTAGCTTATGACTCTCGTAAGTAATCAGATGAAAAACCTGCACCAAAACACCACCAAGTGTAAAATCAAAAGTATGAGTATGTGCCTTATATGTTTTGGCATGATTGGGAAAGGCCATCACCGGTTCTTCTATCACCGTTTGCTTTAACGCTTCAAATGCTCCTTGACATTTAGCATGCCAAACCCAAACTCTATTCTTCTTCAATAGATCAGTGAGTGAAGATGCAAGGGAGGAATAACCTTTGATGAACTTTCAGTAGTAATTGACAAGCCCAAGAATGCAACTCAGACACCCTCCTTAGTGGCTCTTAATCTTGGATGACTTACACTTTGGACTTATCCATCCTAAGCTTGCCCCCTCCTACAATGTGCCCCAAAAACATTACCTAATGTTGAGCAAAAGCATATTTCTCCTTCTTCAGGTATAGCTCATTCTCCCTTAAGACTTGGAAAACTTGTCGTAAGTGCATAATATGCTCTTCCAATGTTTTACTATATACCATAATATCATCCAAATACACCACAACTAAGATATCCAAGAAGGGTTACAACACTTAATTCATAAGGGTACAAAATATGGCAGGTGCATTTTTGAGTCCAAAAGGTATGACTAAAAACTCAAAGGAATCGTACCTCGTAACACAAGTAGTTTTTAGTACATCTCCCTCAGTGATCCTCACTTGATAGTATCCCAATCTCAAATGAAGCTTGGTAAACTATCTTGCTTCCCTAAGTTGATCAAATAAGTTAGCAATGACGGGAATGGGATACTTGTTCTTCATGATAATCTTATTGAGCGCCCTACAGTCGATGCACAATCAGAGTGACCCATCGTGCTTCTTTTGGAAAAGCACAGGTGCACTATATGGAGCCTTCGACGGTTGGATATATCCTACATCTAACAACTCATTAAGTTGCCTCCTCAATTCTTTAAGCTTGAGAGGCGTCATTCTGTAGGGTACCGCTGCCAGTGGACTTGTACCTTACACCAATTTAATTTTATAATATACCTCTTGCTTTGATGGGAGCTTCTTTAGTAACTCTGCGGGCATCACATCCTTATACTCCTCAAGGACGTGGGTAATATCCTTAGGTAGTCCACTTGATGAAGCTTGCTCCTCCTCCTTATGGCCACTAAGAATGTGGGTTGTGCCTTTTTTACACCCTTGGTGAGTTGCATGGTCGAAAGTTGCTTAGCTTGTAGGCTTACCTCTCGTGACAAAGGAGCAACGTACATATTACCCTCCTCTAAGATGCACATAGTATTAGTGAAGGGAATCGACACGGCCTTGACACCATCCATAAACTCCAGGCCAAGCACAATTGGATAATCATCCATAGGAACAACTGAAAAATCAACAAGGTCAGACCACTCACCTAGGCACACCTTGACGTCATGAGCAACCCTAAAGGTCGATTTAGGCTCGAAATTTATTGCCTTGATCCATCCTTGCCCCTTGCCATATTTGAGGCCCAACCAGTTGGCTTCCTTTACTTCGAGGAAGTTATGAGTAGCTCCGGTGTCAACTAGAGCTTTTACCACTTTGTCACCCACCTTAACTTCAACAAATAATCATCCTTCTTCTTGAACGTGGGTACCTTCACTTTGTCTTTGATGGTGTTTAGGATTTGCAATGACCTCCTATTGGTCTCTTCAAGTTGTTGTTGTCGTTGCTCCTCCCTTTCTTCGATCAAGGTGGAGAGCTTGCTCTATGCTTTTCCACCTTTGTCCTTCTTATAAATGCTCTCTTTGAACGTACCATACTCATGGGAGCCCTATTTGCTTTGATGGTTGTCTCTCCTACTCTTTCCTTTGCTACCCTTGTCTTTGTGAGACTAGGTGTAACACCCCATTACCCTAGGATACGCACCGGGACGCCCGTAGGTCATTCCGACACATATCCTAAGATAAGGGAGCGCTACGTGCGATCTCTACAAACTCCACATGGCATCACATACATTTAAATAATAAAACCAGTAACTGTAAATTACAAGATTTTTAAAA
>JANZXP010007115.1:0-14449 GCA_027576715.1 Erythroxylum flavicans | reverse complement strand
GGATGTTATATTCTCTCCCCCTTACAAAAAATTCATCCTCGAATTTTATAATAAGATTTATTATGGAAACAAGTATGGATACAATTCTCTTATCTCTCGCTCTGTCTCCCAAGTAGGTACTTCAATGTGACCATTCCTCCGTATCATCTCAACTATAGGAATTTGTTTTGATCGAAGCTGTCGCACCTGTGAATCCATGATAGCCACTTGCTCCTTTTTGTAAGTTAAATTCTCGCTCACTTTCATGCTCTACGGTTGGAGTACATGGAAAGGGTCAGGAATGTACTTGCGAAGCATAGGAATATGAAATACTGGGTGGACTTGGGCCATGTTCGAAGGTAATGCCAACTAGTATGCCACATTTCCAATACTCAGTTATCTCATAAGGTCTAATATACCTCGAAGACAAATTTCTTCTCTTTCCAAACCTCATCACAACCTTCATTGGAGATACTTTAACGAATACGAAATCTCCGACTTGAAACTCTACTTCCTTAAGCTTCATATCAGTGTAACTCTTTTGCCTACTGACAGCCGTCTCTAGCCTCTGCTTGATCAATGGGATCTTCTTTGATATGAGCTTAATTAATTCTGGGCCCTCCAACTGCCTCTCGCCTACCTCCTCCCAAGACATCAGTGACTTGCATTTTCGTCAGCTATTATTGTTGGCGAACTCAATCAAAGGCTAATGTCAATCCCAACTACTACCAAAGCTATCATACACATCCTCAACGTATCCTCTATGGTCTGAATTGTCCTTTCAGACTGTCCATCAGTCTGAGGATGAAATCTTATACTAAAATCCAATCTAGTGCCCAAAGCATCCTGTAATTTTTTCCAAAATTGAGATGTGAATTGCAATCTTCGGTTTAAAAATATCGATACAGGTACTCCATGGAGGCACATTAACTGATTAATATAAACTTGAGTGAGCTTAGACACCAAATAAGTAGTCTTCATAGGTAGAAAATGTGTTGATTTCGTCAATCTATCTATGATAACCCAGATTGAATCACATCGAGTTTTTGTAAAAGGTAGGCCAACCATGAAATCCATCACGATCCTCTCCCATTTCCATTCAAGATTTGGCAGTGGTTGTAGCTTACCTGAGGGCTTCTTATTCTCAGCTTTTACTTGTTGACATGTCAAGCATTTAGAAACATATTCAACTATATATTTCTTCATATCGTCCCACCAATACGTATTTATAATATTATAGTACATTTTGGTAGACCCTGGAAGCACATTGTATGCAACATAGTGCACTTTCTCTATAATCTCCTCTTTTAAATTTTCTCTTCCTAGAATACACAGTCTCCCATTTATTCTGAGGATGCCTTCTTAATCAATTTCAAAATCTATATGTCGTCCTTCATGAATGTCATAACTAAGTTGTTGAAATTTAGGATCTTGACATTGGGAGATCTTAATCCTGTCCAATAATACTAACCGCACCCTGATGCTGGCCAATAATATTCCTGCATCTAAAACTAAGTACCTCGATCCATCAAATTATGCAACCCCTTGGTCAAAGCTCTCCTTTCTATTACGATATTTGCCAAACTACCTGAGGATTTCCTACTTAAAGCATCTGCTATAACATTTTCCTTCCTTAGATGATACTGGATTGTACAGTTATAGTCTGTTAGTAAGTCCATCCACCTTTTTTGCCTCAATTTAGATCTTTGTGCTGTAATATATATGATCCACAAAAATCTCAAGTCTCACCATACAAATAATGTCATCAAAATTTTAAAGCAAAGATTACTATTGCCATCTTTAAATCATGCATAGGATATTTTTTTTTGTTTCTTTAATTGCCTGGAAGTATAAGTAATCACCTACCATTTGCATTAATACACATCCAAGGCCAACTCTCGAAGCATCATAGTATAATTGAAATCCTCCAACTTTCGTTGGTAAAGCTAATGTTAGAGATGAAGTTAAACACTCCTTTAGTTTTTGTAAACTCTCCTTGCAAGCACTGGACCAAATAAATTGAACATTCTTTTGCATTAATTAGGTCAATGGGGATGCTATCTTAGAAAAATTTTGAACAAATCTTCGATAGTAGCCTGCTAACCTAAGAAAAATTTGTACCTCTGTCATAGGCTTGGGTTGTTCCTAATTCATCATAGCTTCTAGCTTCTTCGGGTCCATTTGAATTCCACTTTAAGATACCACGTGTCTTAAGACATTCTCAGTTCACATTCTGAGAACTTGTCATATAGTTGATGTTCTCAAAGTGTCTGCAATACTAATCTTAAATGTTTGGCATGCTCCTTATCTGTCCATGAATGCATCAAAATGTCATCAATAAAAACAATCACAAACATATCCAAGAACGACTTGAATACTCTATTCATTAGATCCATGAAAGTCGTTGGAGCATTTGTAAGGCCAAAAGACATTACTAAAAACTCATAATGGTCGTTCCAAGTCCTGAAGGCAGTCTTAGATACATCATCCCCTCTGATCCTTAGCTAATGGTATTTTAATATTAGATCAATCTTAGAAAAGTACTTTGCACCTTAAAGTTAGTCAAACAAATCGTCAATTCGAGGTAGTGGATACTTGTTGTGGATAATCACCTTATTTAACTGTCGATAATCAATACACAATTGGAGAGAACTATCCTTTTTCTTCACAAATATTATCGGTGCACCCCATAGCGAAGTGTTAGATTTGATAAAACCCTTATCTAACAGATCTTGTAATTGCTTCTTTAATTCCTTTAATTTTGCATGTGCCACTTTATATGGTGGTATAGAAATCGAAGTCATACCAGGTACTACGTCAATACAAAAATCAATTTCTTGCTCTAGGGGTAACCCTAGTAACTCCTTAAGAAACATATACGGAAACTTTCGAACTACCGAAATGCTTTGAAGACTGATGCCCTCTATAGCTAAATCTCTGACTGAGGCCAAAAATCTTTAGCACCTTTGTTTGAGCATCTTGTTGGCCATTACTGTTCAAACTATATTGGAAGGCATAGTTTTACCTTTAAAATAAACTCTACATCCCCTAGAATCTTAAACATCACTTCCTTCTTTCAACAATCCAAAGTAGCATAATGATGGGATAACCAATCCATTCCTAATATTACATCAAAATCTATAACTGGCAACACCATAAGATTCGTTACCAATCTTCTCCTAATATGAATGGATTTTGCTATATTTTTATACATTATTTCATTTGAATTCATTCTTATTTTTCCATGTTTAATTGCTCATTTTGTGTTCTTATTAATTTTACATGTATATTTAATGATGGAATACAAATATAAAGTTAAAGCATAAGACGATAGCAAAGTGGAAGCAAAACAAACAACAAAAGGTTGTTTCATATGAATAGCCCCATGCATAGCGTGAATTAAATGACAGCAGTCCCTTAGCTAAACAACGTACGTAGCAGTGTTTACGAAACGCAGACGTTCAACATAAAGAGGCTTTAAAAGAGTTAAATGCTAGTGTTTAACACTATAGAAGGGGTGAGACGTATACAAGAGGCATGGACCAAAAACATTATTCGTCACATCAAACTACAGGAAAAGAGAGTAGCGGTAGAGAAAATAGAGGAGGAGTGGCGATAGAAACAGAATAAAGTGGCCGTAGAGAAAGCGTGAAACAAAGGAGTGAATAGTGATGGTGGCCAAACCTTAAACTTTAATTATCCCATCAATGAATAGTAACTAGGAGAAGCTTGCGGCAAAGTGAAGGCAACTGAAGGGGGCTTCGGTTGGGGATGATTTTCATGAGACTTAAGCTTTTTCTTGGGAGACCCATAGAAGGCTAAATGTCATGACACTAGTTCGGAGGCGACATCAACGCCAATGACCGGGGTTAAGCATTTTTTATTATTTTGTTATTTCTTTCTCTCATTAGGAATTGATTATGTTATCTTGTGTTTATTGGAATGGGTATTGAATGATGATTATTTTCATGCTCTAGTGAATCGTTTTTCATGAAAACCCATTGCTAGAATTGACTGTAATATGTAATTGTTATATTCCCGATTCATATATAGCGACTAATGGTTCTGAATCATTAAAGATAACATAACATAGGTTAAATAATTCGAGCTTGTGTGATTATTGCCTATATTGGTCTATTTTTCTGATTCATAATATGGTTGTCTAGATAAAATTAGAGAGCTTATTCTAGATTTCCCGATAGCTAGGGTTAATTAACGAGCGCTTCATGATTAACTAGGATCTAAGGAAAATTCAGGATTAACAAAGCTATTGTTAATCTACGACTGATAATTGCTAAAATAGATAAAAGAACAACAAATCAATGAATTGTGCTAAATTAGGGTATAAGCTGAGATTGAACCAAATAAATAGATCCCTACCGAATTCCCCACTTTTATCATTTTTCACATGTTTTCTTTAATTTGTTTTTATTAGTTATTTTCATTTTATTTTCTTATTCTAAAATCCAAACCTCCCAATTTTTCCTAAACACCGATTAATTTCGTTTCATAAGCTAATCGAACACTCCTTGTAGGATCGACCTAGATTCACCATTGCTACAATATCAGTCTAGTTATTTTATTTTGACTAGTGTCATGACGCACCGGTCAATTTTGGCGTTATTGCCGGGGAGTGCGGTGTTTAGTTTTTGTTTGTGATTTTAGTTGGCGTTTTGTATATATTTGTTCATAATTAGTTTCTTTTCAATTATTTCATGACCCTTTCTTTATTTTGTTTCGTGTTTGTGTTTTATAAAAATAAAAAAATTATGGATGGAAGTAATGTTTTCTTTAAATTGTATTCTTAATCCTATAACAATGTTTGGACTGATCAACCTAACATTTGTTATGAATGGGATAATCAGCCGAATTACTTCCATGATAGTTTGCAGAAAGCATAGCAATTCTCGTACACACTAGAAGCTTTCTATCAAGACTCAGGTACATCTTTAGAAGAATTAGTTAATGTGTATGTTGCTAACACTTTGCAATTCCAGCAAGAATCAAGTTCTAGAATCCAGAACTTGACAAGCCAGGTGGATCAATTGATGGAAGCTATCAACCACCTAGCATCACAAAGCACAAAGACGCAACCATATCAACCTAAGGAGTATCTGATGGATATTACCGCGGAAAATTTACAAAGTGAAGAGGAGCTTGAGAATTTTGAGGTCAACCTTTAGCAAATTGCTTGTGTCGAAGAAGTTAAGGAGGAGCTCGAAGTAGAAAAAGATAAATCTTTTAGCTCAGAGGTAAGTAATGAGTTTATAATTATTGTTGAGATTGACTCTTTACCTTTACCTAGCAGGTTAGAGGAATTAAAGGGAGAAGAAAAAGGCAAAGAGACGTTCGAAATATTTTCGGAGTTTATAAACTCTCGAGGTTAAGAATCTGAGGATAAGGAAGAGACTAAATGGGGATGATGATCAACTAAGGCCCTATCCAGAACAACCTCACGTGGAAGTGGCACTAATTGTAATACCTGAATACCACAATTTTGTCACGTGAGGGGAAGAAGGAGTCGAGCCAACGACCGTAAACTAAGGCGTTTCTTAGGAGGCAACCTAAGGGAAGTAAATTTTTTTTCTTTATTTTTGCATTTCTTTTTATATACATATGTGTTCTTTGTTGGTTTGTTTCTTGCTAGTTTTAAGTTTTCAATCAAAATGAGAGAAAGAATAAAATAAACAAAGAAACATTTGCTCGTTTTCTATTGCTTCTAGGACTATTTAATCATGATTAGAGTGTGAATTGACTAGAGAATTTCATGCAACTTTGGCATGTACTTTTGCTCTTGTGATTGTTGATGTGCATTATCTTTAAAAGAGTAGTGACTAGTGGTAGACAAAGCCGGTAAGATTTTGAGCCTTATTAGACTGAAACATCCATATCATTCTCATTGTCTTTTGATAATGTGTGATCTTCATGACATGTACATCTCGATTTTGTGTTGAATTTCTATTCGATACCACATTTTTATCACATGCATTAACATGGATATGATTAGGCATTCTTTGTTTTTCATAAACTACATTAGCCAAATAAGTTATCCTATTAACATGATTTTTCCCTTGATAAACCCCTTTGAGCTTTATACCTTTCTTTTTGTGTCAACCATATTACATGTTTTATACTTATCAAAATGTCCTACCTAAGCCATAAAGCTAGTGGAGCATTTATGATTAGTGAGTTTGTGGATGTACAAAAGTGAAAGTGTGGGAGTGCACATATGCGTGGATTGGCTATAATGATTGGGATGTTATTTTATGTCTTATTATTGGAATTCCCATGTTAATGTAGTTTCTTTTAATATTAAAAAAAGAAAAGAAAGGAAAAGAAAGAAAGAAAATAGAAAAGCACAAGAAAAGAAAAGAAAATGAAAAAGAATGAAAGAAAGAAAAGGAATGAAAAAATTTTGTTTAAATAAATTTATTAAGGAGGAAGTGCATATGAGTTTGCAAAGTTATTCATAATTAATGCATCTTCCTAGAGTTGTAATGAATGTGATATTTGAGTATATTGGATATGAGGTAGATGTTGGCTTGGAAGGTCCACTCTTGTGGTTTCAATGTATTGTTGGTGTAAATTGTATGAGTGATTCTTTCGGATGGGTATATGCTTCATATGGTTTGTGTGTGAGAGTTGAATAGGGTTGTGAAATATAAATGTTGCATTCGTCATAGTTGATGGTACCCAGTTTTTGATGATTGTTGCTTTGATTCACTAGGTTAATGGCTTTCATGCTACTTGACCTAAATACATCTCACCTTACCTTTGCCCACATTACAACACTAAAAAGTCCTTTGATTCATGATTTTGCATGTGAATTATAGTGGTGGAGAAATAAAATGATATGCAAAGTTGTGGATTGTCATGATCATAAATGTTGTTGAGTGTACTCGTAGATATATTTTAGTTAAATACATTTTTAAGTCTACCATTAGATTGCTCAGTTTCTGAAGATGATGCTTGTTGATTGATCATGATTAGAAGCATTGAATTTTGAATTCTTGTTATGACTTTTGGAAGTCATTCATCTTTGGTTATAATTATATAGTCTTAGAAAATATGAGAATTGAGTAAATGTTTCGAGCTTTTGAGCTTAATTTTATGTTTTGCCCGAGGATGGCCAAAAGCTAAGTGTGGGGGTATTTGATATTAATGGATTTTCCTATATTTTTATATGTTATTTAATTTGAATTCATTCTTTTTTTTGTGTTTAATTTCTCATTTTGTGTTCCTATTAATTTTACATGTAGATTTAAAGATAGAATACAAATATAAAGTTAAAACATGAAACGACATCAAAGTGGAAGCAAAACGCGTAGCAGAAGGTTGTTTCATGTAAACAGCCCCATGCGTAGCATGAATTAAATGGTAGCAATCCCTTAGCTAAATGGCATAGCATTGTCTACGAAACGCAGACATTCAACATAAGGAGGCTTTTAAAAGAGTTAGAAGCAAGCATTTAGCACTGCAGAAGGGGTGAGACGTGTACAGGAGACATGGATCAAAACCTTAACATTATTCGTAACATCAAGCTACAGGAGAAGAGAGTGGCGGCAGAGAAAATAGAGGAGGAGTGGTAATAGAAAACAGAATAGAGTGGTTGTAGAGAGAGCATGAAACAAAGGAGTGAATAGTGATAGTAGCCAAACCTTAAACTTTAATTATCCCATTGATGAATAGTAACTAGGAGAAGCTTGTGGCAAAGTGGAGACAACCGAATGGGGCTTCAGTTGGGGATGATTTTGGTGAGGCTTAAGCTTTTTCTTGGGAGAACCATGGAGGGATAAATGTACCGACACCGGTTTAGAGGTGACATCAACGTCGATGACCCTGGTTAAGCAATTTTTTTATTATTTTGTTATTTCTTTCTCTCAATAGGAATTGATTATGTTATCTTGTGTTTATTAAATTGGGTATTGAATGATGATGATTTTAATGCTATATTGAATCATTTTTTATGAAAACCTATTGCTAGAATTGAATGTAATACGTAACTTTTGTATTCCTAATTTATGTGTAGCAACTAATGGTTCCGAATCATTAGAGATAACATAACATAGGTTAAATAATCCAAGCTTATGTGATTATTGCCTAGACTAGTCTACTTTTCTGATTCATAATTCGGTTGTCCAAATAAACTTAGAGAGCTTATTCTAGGTTTCTCGATAGCTAGGGTTAATTAACGAGCACTTTTTGATTAACTTGGATCTAAGGAAAAATCGAGATTAACAGAGCTTATTGTTAATCTACGACAGATAATTGCTAAGAGAGATAAAAGAACAACAAATTAGTGAATTATGCTTAATTAGGATTGTAAGCTGAGATTAAACCAAAGAATCGGATCCCTACCGAATTCCCCACTTTTATCATTTTTTGCATGTTTCTTTAATTTGTTTTAATTTGTTAGTTTTATTTTATTTTCTTATTTCAAAATCCAAACCCCCTAATTTTTCCTAAACACCGATTAATTTCATTTTATAAGCTAACCGAACACTCCCTACGGGATCGACCTAAACTCACCATTACTATAGTAGTAGTCTAGTTATTTTATTTTGACTAGCATTACGGTGCACCGGTCACCTACCATTAATCTCCACAAGAGATAAGAAGAAGTAGATCAAATTTACCTTTGTGGCATCAATCAGAGGTGTACATAGTGACATATATACATCTATCTTATCTGGTGCTATTTCTAACCTCATAGCATAGTGGGGTGACATAAAAGAATGAGTCGCTCTTGAGTGTGTGAAAACTATAGCTTGTATTACGAGAATGATACTCGATACTACTACCCTGGAAGCCTGTGCATTTGAAGGGGTGAGAGTGAATGCCCTAGCTTGATCATGGCCTACCTGTTGAAAGCTAAACGATTGTCCCAAACTATGGCCTCTAAATATACCTCCTAATTGTCTCCATCCAAATTCTCCCCCTGCTGATCACCAAACTGTGATCCCCCTTATGGCTATTAAATGGAGGTTGCGCAACACTAGAAGAGAACTATTGATATCCCATCATTAGGGAATCTCTGATCAAATGCCCATACTAGCCACATCTTTAGCAAGCTCCTAGTGGCAAATGATATAGACCCTGATGCACTCTACCACATTATTGACAAATGGAAGAAGCGGAGCTTCAATTACTACACCCTGAGCTTTGCCTGCTACTGCTACTACTTACACTAGGCGTGAATCTGAATCCTCCCAAATGTCTACGGCCATATCTCGCCTTACCATGAGCTCGAACAACCCTCTGCTAAGAACTCCCACTCTGCCTGAACCCTGACAAAAAGTTTGATTGCTGCTGCTGTTGTTACTAAAAACTAGAGGATCCGAGTGCTTCCTACTTTACTCTCTTGTAGGCAAGGTACCCTGCTCCACTAGAATCTTCTCTAACTGTTTGGTTATATCCACCAAGGTAGAGAGCTTCTCCAGACAACTCATAGTCATGTAAACAAAAAGAGGTCTTAGCCCTAACACATTCTCGTTGTTCCTCCTCAGCTCATCTGAACTAATCTCTGGGGCATAACTACTCAAGCGAATAAAGTCCATGGTGTACTTGTCCACTATCCTATCTCTATGGCGTAGGTTCAGAAACTCTGATCTGAGTGTCTCATGAGTTGCAAAAAAGAGGAAGTAGTCCATAAATCTCTCTCTAAACTATAAATAACTCAATGTACCCAAGTATGGAAAGATATGATCTCAATACTAATACTTAGCCATCCCTTGCAAAGACATCTCTACCAGACCCACCAACTATGTATCAGAACAATGTAGCCTCCTGCCTCGCGTCTCCACCTCGTCAAGAAAATCAATAGCCTCTTGAGGTCTAATTCTGTTGAACTTTATTAGACAAAACCTTGCATATGTCATCAATAATTGCATATCTGATCTCTCTTATTCTAGGGCTGCCATTGGGAGAGCTGGCTGCTACTACTGCTACTGCATCATCACCTATTGCATCATCAGCATCATCATTATCGAGTCTCTGCTAGGAATGCCTGCATATCAAACGCAGGTGCCCTAGGAACTCCTTGTGACACCTCTGGTGCCTCGATAGGGATCTCTCGTGTTTAAGCTATTGTGTGTTTACCGTGACTTCTAGCTGAAGCGACAGGGGTAGATGTCTCATCCTGAGTCGAGGCTTCATCATGACACTCTTAGTCAAGTCGAGCGAGAAATCGAGTGCCTCTATTTATGCTGAAATCAAAAGCAAGAGAATGGTAAGTACCACCAGTGAGAATATAAATGTATTCTGTAAGAGGTTACTTTAAAAAGAATTGGATTCCTATTTGTTCGCAGTGACAAACAAAAGAACATCCTAAACTGTAAATCTGTAACCTAGGCTCTAATACCAACATTTTCACAACCTGAAATTGGTGCGTGACTAGTATGTGAGAATTGAGGCTTGAAACCCTAGATCACACGTAAACCTACCACTAGCGTCACATGAATTCAAACCCCAAGAATGTAACAAGTCCATACAATACAATAACAATAGTGTGCGTCAGAAAGAAGTTTTACAACTCATAAAATCATGTCACTACGGATGGTATAATACAAGATAAATGAAAATAAAGAAAGAACATACATAAACGTAGGTAGGCCATAAAGAACACGTCACGGGGGTCACTGTTGTGAAGCTGGTGGTAGTTAACCTAAAAAAAATAAAGTTAAAGGGAGTCAGACCTTGCTGCTCACATCGTCCTATGATACTCAATGCTATGCACACAGCCATGTATGAATATCAAAATACATCTAATCACATCAACAACACAAATAAATTATGGGGGAGAATATCTATAAGACCCTAATCTCCAAGGGTAAACCCTCACAACTTTAAAACTCGAATGGTTGTGGGGATCTATGCATCACCAACGGCCTAACCATGTTCTTATACTCATGTAGCCATAACGCTCTCTTAATCCAAATGGGTTGTGGGAAGCCAAGCATCACCAACAGACCTGCCCTCGCTCAAATAGTCCAAAGTCATAAGGATCACAAATAAGGGTCTGATCGGGAGCCAAGCATTAACCAAGATTGGCCCATAACATATCTCAATATCATAAACAAAACAACTCTCATAATTACAACCAGTGTATATTTGGTCCTGATGCATACCTATTAGGTGGCACGTGCTATAGATCTTTTCTTCCCCACAATCGAACATAGTAATACATAACAAATTATTAAACATGCAATTTATTAAGTAAACATTCATTTATGCAATGACCAGTGTATGTATACAATACCCAACCCAACGTATCCACTCAATTAATTCTATATAAAGACTTATACTAAAATAGGCATACGTTACAGTATATACGCGTTCGTTATATAAATATATATCGATTGATATATATATATATATATATATATATATATACATATATATACACATGCATATGGATGTGGTTATGTATTGCTACATGTTGTTATCTATACCTACATTGAACAATATTTATTTACTGGTACAACTACAATAGCAGTAAGTCGGTATGAACTTACCTGGTAACCGAACTCGTCTGTACGAACCTTTTGATGGGGTCCTGCTCCTGCTATACCTAATAAATTGAAAGAAAATATCTCAATCAGTGCTAATTAAGAGTTGTTGGACTCAAATAATAATTTAGGTATCATTAGAATTGCCTAATCAGTACATTTATGAAATTAGAAAATTTCTCTTATTCTTGCCTAAACGTTCTATGATTTTTAATTCGCAAACTATTGAAAATCTCACTATGGTTCTTGAGAGAAAAATGATCAGAATAATTTTTAGAAATTTTAACAAAAGTGATCATAATGGTCACTGTAACAGTACCTCCGACAACCAGAATATTCCTCTGATCATCGGAATGTTCCCTCCGATCACCGAAAAATCTTCAATCCCAGAATTCAACGATTTTTATACCAAATGAAATCTCTTGATGAGTAGAACAACTTTTTGCAAAGCAACATACTCAGATTCTTTTAAATGAATTGAAGAAAAACATGCTGAAATCCTAACTTTTTTTTCCGTCAATCGACGATGATCCAGGAGACGGCTAGCGACAAGACCATAAGGCTTTTGTTCCTGATGTCGAGACGAGTAGAATGGTGGTAGTGGTGTAACATCCTATTACTTGAATTTAGATTAAAATGGTGTTTATTAGAGATTAATGAGCAATTAGGAGGCATAATTCACGCTTATGCATAATGTGACGTACATGCACATGATATTATTGATTTTTCACATATACAAATAATTGCACATGCATTCATGACATTTTTCCGGTTATAAGTGATTTTTTTTAATGTGATTAAAGTGTGGATTTTGGAGTAATTGTGTTACAAATTTTATTTGGAGACTATTAGTATTATTTCGAAATTTTTGGTAAATTTTAGGCAATTTTCAAAAATTTGGAGTATTTTTGGACTAAAAAAATATATTGATAAATGGAGCAATTCTAGTGTGACACATGGATTGATGATTAAATTGTGACAAATGGCTTACGTGTATGGTGACATGTGGCTTACATGCATGGTGACATGTGGCTATGAATTATAGAGCACACATAGAGCATGTTTTGGTTAGGAAGCAATACTGTAACTTTTGTTCTTCACCGAAAACATTCAACAGAGAACTCTTTCTTTGTTCCTTGTCCATCACCGAATATCGACTTGTCATTCTTATTGGATGTCATTGATTCACTCTTACTGCCTGGAAGGATAGCTGGATCAAGTACGTGATTTTTGATGATGTTTAAATTTGATTGAATTGGTTTGGAGTAACTAGAAATAAGTGTAGAAATGAATATATATGCTCTGTTTTGTTTACTGTGGATATGCGGGAATAGTGGTGAGTATTTTTTGACATGATCTGAAGTGAGTTTAAAGATAAGGAAAATGAGTTGGGTGAGGTCGTGGTATAGACCTGATAAAATGAGAAGTTTATGATGAAATGAGATTGTTGTTGGATATTACAAAACAAACATGCAGAAACATAAATGCAGAAAAAAAAGGAATGTGCGTGAAGGATATATGGATTTTTGATGTTTATGTGACTTTTGGATTTTTGAGTTGTTTGGTGCTAATAAGCTGAAAAGGGGAGTAGTATAGATGATGTTTTCATGGTTGAAGGTGAATGCTTGTGTAAGTGGTTAAAAATTCTGTTCTGGCTTGTGATTGATATTGTTCATGAAAACAAAAGTTACAGAAGATAGAAGAAGAAGAACTATACGTGTATGACGTAAGTGTTTAAGTCTATATATGAACAACTTGATTCTTTTTGTGCTAACTTTTTTTGTGACACTCTAAATGACTTGCTAGTTAAACCAATACACTTCTTGTTTTTCCTCCCTATGACAAATTAGAATAATCTGAACTGATTTGAAAAACAAAGTGATTGTATCACAGTGAGGAATTGTGCTGAAATCTTGAACTGGAGAAATTTCATGAATCATGATTCTGTATTTTGATCTTATCTTGAGATTTAGATTTTCAAATTAGTTGATGTTTAGTTCATATGAAACTAGAAACATATGTTTACAACTTTGTTGAAGAAGTCGAATTCAAATTCTGTCCATAAGAGCTCTGAAAGTTAGCTAGAAGTTGAGAGTAGAAATCTGTGGAGATATAAGGAGTAGTATGAAGTATTTTGATCATAACTTGCACGATACTAGATCAAAATGAGTGCATTTGATGGCGTTAGAAACTTAAGACATAAAGGAACATTTTATTAGAAGGAAGTATTGTCTAAAAATGGCTAGTTATGGGTCAAAAATGGCACGAATGGAAGAAAATAAAAGAAGAAAAAGAAGAGCAGTGCAGTTCGGTGAAGAAGATGAAGGTTTGAGTTTTAGAGAGAGGAAAGGTGGTAGTTGTATGTATGACTTATGAACTAGAGTATCTCACTGAAACAACTCTAAGGCTTTTGCCTATAACTTTCGCATTCGAACTCCAAATGACTTGAAACTTAGATCAATAGATTCCTAAGACAGTTTTCTTTCTCTCTATAAAAATTTAAAGCTATCTGAATTAAATTGAAAGTGATTGATAGGATGAAAGTGTGAAAGTCTACTGGAATATTATGAATTGGAAAATGTTCATGAACATGCTTCGGTATTCTGATTATAAATTGATCTGTAGATTTCTAAATAAGTTGATTCTTCGTTTAAATTAGACTAGAGACATAATTCTACAACTTTCTTAAAGAATTCGAATTTTAATTATGTCTTTAAGACTTTCAAATTTGGCATGAAACTGCATCTTAGCTTAGCTGTAGCATTACTAGGGACAGAAATCATATCCTGTGGTTATTGACTAAACTATATTGATGTAGGTTGAATTAGACTAGGATGTCTTCACCAAAGTTGTAGCTTATTCTCTTAACTTTAAATTAGTATAAAGTTTGTAATTTTTGGATATCTGAGCTGAAAGATATGAGTTGTACAATTAGAGGGTATGATCATGTACTAGCCAAAAGT
>JANZXP010007086.1:0-14452 GCA_027576715.1 Erythroxylum flavicans | reverse complement strand
ATTTAGATTCTAATAATATACATGTTTCCCATACATCTCTATGTATATGTATATTACTTACAAAAGAATCTTGGTACATTTTGACCAGATATATAACGCTCACACAAATAAAACCAAACTCTTTTGTTTTATTAATAATGAATATTTTCATTACAAAATTGTAACTGAAGAAGATAAAGTTACATATAAATACACTTGCTTTCTAGGGCACTACATTTACATAACTCCAACAGTGGTTGGTCTAGGTTGATCACACAGAGAGTGTGTGTAAATTTATTGAAATGAAAATAATTGGTATTTATGTTTAGAGGGTTTTGGATGTAAAATAAGAAAATAAAATAAAGTTAAACTAACTAATAAAAGCAATTTAAAGAAAACATGTAAAAAATGGTAAAAGTGGGGAATTTGGTAAGGGCCCGGTTCTTGGGTTCAATCTCAGTCTACACCCTAACTAAACATATTTCAATAATTTGTCGTTCTCAAACCTCTCCTAGCAACTATTAATCATGGGTTGATAATTAGCTTGAGTTTTTCCTTCGGTATTGTTTAATCAAGATGCAATTGTTAATTGAACCTACCTACTAAATAACGTAGGATGCAATCTCTAGATTCAATTAGGTAGTAGCATTATGAATTAGAAAAACTGATTAATCAAGGCAATAACCACATACGATGTGTCATTTAACCTAGGTTATGTTATCCCTAATAATAACGAACCATTAGTCTCTACAAATGAATTTCAACATAATAATTACATATTATATTAAATATTCTAGCAATGGGTTTGTAATAAAATGATCCAATGAATGCATTAAAATCATCTTTTCATAATAACCAATGGGTTCATACACAAATAATCAGACTATAACAATAACACGATCATTCATACATGAAACCCAAATCCAAATGCATAAGATAACACAATCAATTTCTAAAGAGAGAAAGAAAATAAAAAATCAAGGGAAGGAATTCTTAACCAGGTTGTTGATGTCGATGCCACCTTCGAACCAGCATCATGAAGCTATCGCTCTATGGGTCGCTCAAGATTGAACCCCTCATTTTCATTAGGACTAAGAGCTCCTAAAAATAATGCTTCATTCCCCCAAAAGAACCACCGCCGAATGTCCCTAGTTGAGACCCCTTGGAGAACAACTCCTCTCTTTTATTAAAAACCCATGCTTAAAAACCCTCATCCATTCTCCTCTGCTACTTCTTTGTTTTCATTTTTGCCCAAAGGCTGCGCTTTATTCTTTTTTTTCCTCTACTGGTAAGTTGCTTCTGTGCTATTGTTTTTCTCCCAACTAATTATATATTTTTGTTTTTCTTCTTTACTATTTGTGCTTTGGACTCTTAGCAGCTGTGCCTATGTTTCACCTTCAACTACTTTCCTTCTACATTTTGGTCCATTGTTTTAGTGCTATTTCATTTTTAGTTTGTTATTGAGTTAGTCTTATTGTGTCGTTTTTTCCTACTTTGGGTCTTTATTCTTGCGTCGTTTTTTGTTTAATGTGTTTCTGCATGAAACTCAGACTTTCTATCTCTTGGCTATGTGTTTTGGTGTTGTCCATTAATTAAGTTCACATCTTACACTATGCCATGAGTGTGATGCTCATGTGATGTTGTTTTATTTTGGCAGCTTCTTTATTGTCTTCTTTTTTATTGAATTTGTTTTCTTCTTGCTCTAATTTTCTTTTTCTTACTCCATGAAGAAAAATGAATATTAATCTTCAAAAAATGGCCCAAATATAGTGCTTTTGACTCACTTTAGGTCTTTCAGTTCCGAATTATACCTAAAACCACATATGAATCAAAGTGAGTATCTTAAGCAATTTCATGTCATTAATCGCAAAGTGTCATTAATCACAAAGTGTACAATAAATTAAGTACATGTCAATCTTCCATTAAAAACCTAGATGAAGTGTAGTCGTTCATTGCATTAGCATAAGAGTTGAACCATTCTGAAATATTAGTATGCCCATAGAGTGTATTCTAAGACCAATTTCATGAACAATATGGATTCTTCAACATATAATCCGGTTCTCAACAGTGAATACTGTTATGCTTACCCCCACAAATGTCATAATGATAGATGGATATCGGTTGTGCTTCCATATCACTTAGAAGACTCCCCACATTACTCATTAACAATATACTGGCAGGTTGGTCCTTTTAAATCTTTGAGTTATAAAAAGTAGAGAAGTGGTTCTTTATAAATTGATCAAATTTAGCTTCCATTCTCATCTGACTTTCCCATTTATTTACCTTGTTTAATAACTTGTTAACTTTGGATTTTAAGGATCCAAACCTATACTGCTGGAAACATAAGGGACCTTATACTCTCATGTAATCTCCCACATTATTAATCTATGAATAATTTAGGTGGTGCTACCACTTAATATTATATGTGTTATATTAATTCCCATCTATGTTGTAATGCCTTCATTGGGTTGGAAGAAAGAAAATATACACATTGCTTAGTTTGATGTTGTTGTAAAATATTTTTTATTTTTTAATTTTTTAGTTACAGGTACTTGCACTGGCACGAGAAAAGCATCAAATCCTTAAATCAAAGGAATTCAAATTGTATAAGATGCTAAATAATCCCCAAAAACAGTGCCAAAGACTTACTGAAAAATTTTTATATCTAATAAAACTCTTAATAGCCACAAGTATACAAATCGTATATCGTAGTATAAGAGGTTATCATTCCTGAGAGGATTTATAAATACCTAAACAATTTGAATCGAACTTTGTCTAAGGTATTCAGAAATTGATTTGAGCTAAAATTAAATAACAAAAATTAGAATTGTTAAATAAACAAAACAAATAATAAATAAACAGTGAACTGTCAATAAAAATTAAGGTTTGATCAAGATTGAATACTTATGAACTATTTTTTCCTTATTTTGATTTCATTAATCTTATTAATTCAATTATGTTCGATCCTAAATTTCCTAATGTTTTGATTACTCTCTTTCAATGTCTAATCAATTAACCCTAATTGAATTTGATATTCATATGTTTGTAATCTCTCGATTCATAAAATTATTCCCTACTTATTCAATTAGATTTGAAGCAGTCTATTATAATCAATTTCAATATTAGATCTCTCTTTGATTGAACGTTAAGTTGATAATTATGGGTATATTAAATTGCCAACTCACATTGTACAACCTGACACTAATTACTTAGACTCACTCTCTCGATTTGTTGTCAAGTTTATACACAAACAATTATCACAAGCATCTAAATATGTATTGAGATCAACAATAATTAAAAGTCACAAAATAATTCCTAATATGAATTTAGGAATCTATAGACATGTTTAACATCAAAGACATCTAACTACACATCAAGGATAATGAAAGAAATAAAGGAAAAGAATAAAAACTCTATTGAAGCCTTGATCTGGAATGCTGGAATTTCCTTATGTTTTTCTTTATCCCTCCACTTTTAATCCACTTTGATTAATTGCTATTACCTCTTTTTAGTGTTTTCATGTTCTTTTATAATGCATGAGGGTTCTAAGGTTATATCTTGGATTTCCCTAATTTTTTAATTCCAAAAATAGCCCTGAACCCTCATAATATGAAAAAAAAAACTTGCGTCTAGAAAGCCTCTGTCGCAACAGTGACCTTGGAATCACGATCATGCTCTTGCTATTTCCCTCCCTATTATAATCGTTACTCCTTCAAGCTTCCTCCATCTTCTTCATTCTTCAATTTCCTGATTTCCAACACTCAAAAACACATCAACTGCCTCTTAAAATAAAAAATTAAGATGCAATTCTTGCTCTAAACCCATCAAACACTTAGAATACATACAAACATTAGCATAACATAATTCTAAGCCTATAAACATCATGATCATCTTAGAGATACTTGACAACAAAGTTAAACACTTATCAAAACATAATATAATATACACCTATCAATGATTATGTGATATGCCTAATTCCCAACTAATAAAGTGTAAGCCTTTTAATCTCAAAAACTATCCCAAATAATGATATGTTAATATGTGTAAAAGGAAAAAACATTTCAGGGGTATGTTTGATGTTTATGAAAAGGTTATACTCCTACACTAAATTCAAACCCCATAAAAAATGAGATGAAAAGAAAAGGACGGAACTAAATTTTAATCTATAGAGAACAAATACCTTATTTAATCCCTACTTATACAAAGGCTTGTCTTGAACAAAAATAAAACCAAACCAAGAAGCCTTATAAAGAATATTGGTACAAACCAAAAAAACTTATAAAAAACTAGAATAAAGATACAAGATCAGTAGCAAAAAGGATATAAGGATATAAAGTGCACATAGACCTTCAGAATAAGCATACATTTATTATGCATAAATACTAAACATTAGAACGAAGACTAGTTCTAGTAGAACTAACTGTACATAAAAGAAATAATCAAATAATGATTTAATAAAATGGTAAGTAATAGTATATCAATAAGAAAATAATCAAGGCATAATAAAATAAAAAGTTTTAAATCTTCTCGAACTTTTCATTCTATGTCCATTCTTTTAAAGGTTTCAATTAAGTTACCAAAGAGCTTGGTGGTTATATATTTAAATTATAATCACTTATTTGATGTTCAAAAAATTATGTTAAGAAGAAGATATCATCTAATCTCTCTAAGTGTTTGTCTTTACATTCTCCATTAGTCATATTAATGAAATTTTAATATAAGACAATATTTTAAGTTGAGTTATTTGATTTTTAAAATTTTAAACACTTAATTGAAGATTTTAAAGGTCGGATATTGAAGTAAAAAATTTTAGAACTTTGGAAATTGATTACCCCAATAGGATACCCATAATAAATCACAATCAACAAAGGTGACCCCTAAGGCATAATCCAATCTTTAAAACCAAGAAAGAGAAAAGAAATTATTTTAATTGATAAAAATATAACAATTTAAACCTAACTGAAGAAAAAAAATAAGAACATAAGGAACCAAAAACAATCAGAAACAAAATTAAGGAAAAAAACAAAAAGGGTAGTGAAAAGCTAAAAATACCCTAACGTTTCTCGAGCTTTTGATTTCTTACATTTTGAACCTTAGAAAACTAAAATCTATAAAAGAAACATCAATACTAGTGGTTTTAAAAGAATTACTATCATTGTATCACATTGGATGGATTTTGTAAAAAAGTTACTTTATAGTGGATCTCAGTAGTGGTAAACATTTGCAACCTAATAAGAGCTTTGAATATATAACAATAAGATGATGGGAAGTGAAGTTTCGTAATTTTAGTAGGAAAATTTAGCAATCTTGCCTAAAATAAAAATAAAAACTATAAGTGAGGAGAGGCAAAGGGATAGGTGTGGCTATAGAGAAAAGATAAATAGCACTATTGAAATGAATGATAGTTTGAGGAATAAACGAAACTTCCAGAAAATTGAAGGAAAGAGAATAAAAATTGGCTAGATGAAATGGAAACAAAAAATAGAGAAATTTAATGGAGCAAACAAATAGGTTTTCTTGTCTTTCACTTTATACATTGCTCTCATCTTTGTTAATCTCCATCTTCTTTAATCTTCTTCATCTACGATCCTTACTTCTCACCCCATCAACGTTAAAGTTTGCTTTAACCTTCACTTGCTCCTCTCATTTTTGGTTATTTTCTTCTTTGTCAATAAAGACCTAACCCTACCACATTTGGAAAGATGATGATCATATGGTGTTGAGGAATTAGGTTAAGAGTGATTTGAAGACAATGAAGCTAGACAAGTAAGTATAAAGCATTACACTTCATGTTTTGTTGAATGAAATAAGTTTTGATGATAGTTAGAGGTTAAATGTTCATGAAATGGTGATGTATATATATGAAAATCATGAGTCATGAAATGAGCACCTAAATGTCTTGCTTTTGAATATAAGATGATTAACCTTTCATAAGTGGTTGTAAAGAAGATTTTGAGATAAAAAGATCATTAAAAATGGTGTAGAAAGAAGCAAAAAAATTCTAACTTGTAATTGGATGTTTATGTTGTGGTTTCTTGGTATGTTACATGTATCTCTTCAATTGTTTTAGAGATGAACCAACATTAGTTTAGAGCTAATAAGAAGGAGTACTATGGTGTCTTGAAATGAGATGAATTAAGGTGATAGTTAGGAATTATTGAAATGAGTTGAATGAAAAATGTGAAAACTGTTGAACAAAGTGTTTATTGATGCTACATGTTGATAAATGAAATGATGTGAATTATGTGATTATATGAGTTGTTGTGATATGAGCGAACCATTGAGGATGGTTAACTCACTGAGTTTGCAAAACTCACCAAAATTGTATCGTTGACTTTTCAGGTTCAAGAGAGACGATTTAACTTTTAAGACAACTTAGAAGAGATCTAGTACTGATTTTGGATAGAAGACATGGCTTAAAGGTCGATAAGTTGGGACTAAAGGATTTGATAAACTTTTTGTAAAATTCCTCATATATGTAGCATGTTTTGTAAATAAAGCTGTAGACTCTGGTTGGTCTTTGATATTGTATATACATGGATGTTGTATGTAATGCTACATTGTATCTCATGTTTTGATGAAATGAAACAAGGAAATTTTGGGTTTTAAACATTGTGATATTTACGTTTTTAAATTATGATGCCATGAGATAACTGAAAGTGATATAGTTAGCACACCCCTTCGGTCGGACATATGCTTAACATCTAATAGGAGTACGGCCACATTTCGGATGGGAGTGGGGTGCCACAGTGATTGGTATCAGGGCATGGTTAGGCATCCATAGTGGCATATAGGAACATTAGGCATGAAATATCGTGAGAAATGCCAATAGTAATTGCAGCTATTGTCTATTATAGGTCATCTACTATAGGCGATCAAGTTGGAAGGTCAGTTGACATAAACGACCTAGAGTCAGTAGGAGCTAATAGGGAGTCTTCTGTGTCTCGACCAGAGAGAATGCCTCCAAAAATTCTCAAGAGAAGGGAAAGGAGGTACGACAAACTATGAAAGCAATAGGCTGTGGACTTCTACAGAAGTATAGACCTTGCAGAGGCTGAGGGATGGCTAGAGAGAATGGAGAGAGTTTTTGTCCAGATGGATTGCGAGTTGGACGAGATGTTCGACTATGCAGTTTCCTTACTACGAGGCCCAGCATACCAATGGTGGACTGTTCCAAGCAGTAGCACTAGGCCTTGTAACTTGAGGTGGGAAGACTTTCTAAGAGTCTTTCAGGAGAACTACATGCCTAAAATCTACTAGACAGAAAGATAAAATAATTTCTGGATTTAAAGCAAGGCAGTTTATCAGTAGCAAAGTATAAGATTAATTTTAATGAGTTAATGCGTTATGCTACTTCCTTAATTCTTACGGAGGAAGAGAAGTATAGGATATTCAAAGATGGGTTGAATATGGAAATTCAAATGAGGTTAGCCATTTCTAATCTGGCTAGTTTTACGGAACTACAAGCTGCCTTGATCCGAATCAAGCAATTGTTGAATGATAGTCAGTCAAAATATAGATCAGAGTCTCGACTGAAAAGGCCTACTGAATGTCAAAGTGGTTCTGATAGGAGGTTTAGCAAGTGCCAGAACAGATTTTTTAACCACCGACTAGATCAAGACAGTCGGGATTCAGACAGAGGTGTAGCTCTGTACAGTCTAGTAATGGAAGAGGTGTAGTACTGGGTCAGTTACCCAATTATGAGCATTGTAGGAAGAAGCATAATGGTGAATGCTGAAAATTGATGAGAGCTTGCCTACGATGCTGCTCTTTTGATCATCAGATCAGGGATTGTTTTGTTATGTATGGAGCACCGTCTGGAAGGAGAAGAGGAGTGATGGCAGAAACTACTGTCCAACAGAGCAAAGCTGGTGGGTCTGGATAGAGAGGCTGTGGCAAAGCCAGAATGAGTTCTGGGAGCCCTATTGTTAGGACTGAGGTATGAAGCAAACAATCACAGTCTCAGGCCCGAGTATATACAATGACCAGACAGGAGGCTTAGAATTCTCCAGATGTCGTTGTAGTTGTGATGCTTATTTTTACTTATAAAGCTTTTGCATTGCTAGATCCTGGATCTACACACTCTTTTAACATACCACATATAGCATCTAGGTTGCATTATGATAGAGAACTGTTGAGATATGGAGTAAAGGTGAGCACATCAATAGGTAGTACTACTATAATAGGAGAAGTCTGCAAGAAGTGTTTGATTCGAATTGACCAGGCATAATTGGAGGCAAACTTAATTATGTTATAGTTAAAGGAAATAGATGTTATCCTAGATATGGATTGGCTCACTGTTCATAGGACCATTATGAACTACTATACTAAGGAGGTAATATTAGAATCTACTATTCAGCCGAGAGTAGTTTTCAAAAGTATTAGCCAAGTAGTACCAACCAGGCTGATCTCATTCATGAATGCCTTGAGGTTGATGCAAGGAGGGTGTGAAGCTTATTTGGCACACGTCATCTATTCTCGAACTGAGCAGAATGTGCACGACATTCTTGTTATTAGGGAGTTTCTGGATGTGTTTCCCACTGAGTTATCTAGCTTACCTCCAAATAAGGAAGCAGAGTTAATGATTGATCTGGTTCTAGGTGCTGCTCCTATATCTATTCCCTATATAGGATGGAACTTATGGAACTAAAAGAATTGAAGGCTCAGTTGCAGGAGTTACTGGATAAGGGTTTTATTAGATCTAGTGTATTACTATGAGGAGCTCTCGTATTATTTGTGAAGTAGAAAGATGTGTATTTATTATAAGCAACTGAATCGGGTGACCGTGAAGAACAAGTACTCGTTGCATAGAATCGATGATTTGCTTGATCCGTTGTAAGGAGCTCAGTGTTCACTAAGTTAGACTTGAGATCTGGGTACTATTAGTTAAAGATTACAGAGATTGATGTACCGAAAAGTGCATTCAAAAGTAGGTATGGGAACTTTGAGTTCTTAGTAATGGCATTTCGGTTAACTAGTGCCCCACTGCATTTATGGCAATAATAAATAAGGTGTTTCAGCCCTACCTAGATCATTTTGTAATTATGTTTATTGATGACATCTTAGTGTACTTAAAGAGCAGAGAAGAGCATGCGGAGCACTTGAGAGTAATCCTACAGATTATGAGGGAGAAATAGTTATATGTCAAATTCAGTAAATGTGAGTTTTGGCTTAATCAAGTAATGTTTCCAAGTCACATAGTAACTGGACAAGGCGTACAAGTGGATCCAAAGAAGATAAAAGCAGTGATGAAGTGGGATACTCCGAAGAATGTGTTTGAAATTCAGAGTTTCCTACGATTAGCCGGATATTATTGGAGGTTTATCAAGGGGTTCTTATTAATCTCATCCCCTCTAACTAAACTTCTGAGGAAGAATGTGGTTTTCAGATAGAATGACACATGTCAAAGAAGTTTTAAGGATTTGAAACAATAGTTGACTACGACACCGGTGTTGACTATTCCATCGAAAACTAGAGGATATTTAGTATACATTGATGCTTCGCATCAAGGATTGGGATGTGTGTTGATGCAGTATGGCAAGGTGATAACCTATGCATCAAGACAACTAAAGTCTGATGAGATTAATTATCCGATACATGATTTAGAGTTTGCTGCAATAGTTTTTGCTTTAAAGATATGGAGACATTATCTATATGGAGAGACTTTCCAGATATATACCGATCATAAGAGCGTGAGGTATCTATTCAGTTAAAACGAGTTGAATATGAGACAAAGGAGATGGATAGAGCTGTTGAAAGATTATAACCGTACGATTGAGTATCATCTGGGAAAAGCTAATGTGGTGACATATGCATTGAGTAGAAAGTTGAATAACTTAGATTCGATTATCGAGGTTAACGATCTTAATTCAATTGAGCGCTTTAAATGTGGAATTGAATCTAGAGCAAAATGAGGCATTGTTAGCCACAATGAGATTGAGTCTGATGTTGTAGGATAGAATCAGATCTAGAGCAAAATGAGGCATTGTTAGCCACAATGAGACTGAGTCTGATGTTGTAGGATAGAATCAGAAAGGTTTAGAGAAAAGATCCTGAAATGGTGAAGCTTATAGAGAAGTTGAAAATGAATCCAGATTTTGAGTTTGAGCTGAGAAATGAGACACTTGGTTAAAGCAGAGGTTGTGCGTGCCTGATACTAATAATTTAAGAAAGGAAATCCTAGAGGAGGCGCATGTAGCAGCATATGTTATGCATCTTGGTACCACCAAGATGTATAACACACTGAAGCAGCATTTATGGTGGCTAGGGATAAAGAAGCAGGTATCTGACTATATAGCTAAGTGCTTAACATGCCAGTAGATTAAAGCTAAGAATTAAGCTTCAGTTGGGAAGCTTCATTCGTTACCTATTTTGGAGTGGAAATGGGAACGAATTGTCAGTTTATGCCCTTGTAGCCAATCACTTGGATGCAAATTAATGTATGACATTATTTTAAATTAATGAAAAGTTTTTATTTATCTTTATACATTAATTTAATTAATATTTTATGTTTTAATACTAAAGATAAAATCCTTGGAATAATTGCTGTGTAATTGAAATTATGATGAGATCATAATTATGAAATTAAATTTACACTTATGTATTATTCCTAAATGTTCCTAGTTGTAGCTTTATCAAGATGAGATATTGTTGAAACGGTAAAAAGAGCACACATTATGTTTCTTTCTCATGAAGAAAGTATTTGATCTCATAAATTAAAGTATAAAGATATTTAAACTAATGTTGGGTGATTATTAGAGAATAAGTCACTGAACTGACCCGATTATGAGAATTCCAAATGGATTATTACTTATATGTCTATGGATTATGATGGTTGTATAATTGATCCTTAGGCTTGAGATTACCAAGATATCTAGTGTGGGAATTACTGTGTTTTGATGCTACTTATGAATCGTCTTAGGATAATTCAGTTGGTAGTAATTAGATACAGTATGAACCATATGTAGATAGTTGAGTAAGTCAATACAGGATTGGTCACTCTAAAGTAATTAAAGAGAATATTCTAATGTTCTTGATTAGTAATGATTTATGGAATTCTCTGGCCAGAGTTAATTAACATTTGAAAAAGGTGTTTTCAAATTTCAATTATAGATCAATTACTAATTAGCAAGAATGAACATGATTGGATGATAAAAGTAGACGTTGTATCTATACTCTGTGCAATTAGAATATTGAATGACGAAAGGATTAAATTATACTTCACAGCCATACATGGACAAGATAAGTCAATCACTTTGACATCCCCGATATTTGGGTAATCATGACATATTGCTAGACATCAATCATTATTTGTGATTATGAATTGTTTAATTGGAGAATTAAAGATAAATTAAAAGAAGTTTTAATTAATCTAATTCTAATTGTGAATTAGAATTAGAATTTATAATCATTTCCAATTTATTAGGAACCTAATGGGTTACACGTCAAAGAGCAATTTGTGAAAGAATAATCAATTTAATTAAGCTAGACTTAATTATAAAGTTTGAGAAACTTTGGGGATCAAATATGAGATATTTGATTTTAGTAAAATTAAACTAATTAGAATTAGAATTTGATTTTAATTATAATTAAAGATATTTAATTTTAATAAAAGACTCTTATAATTTTTCTATTTAAATGGGAAGAGTTTTTTAAAAGGTAGCACTTTGTCTTCTTCCTCTCAAATTAGTTGAGAATTGCTCTGTGGACACCATCAGAAGCTTGGCATCTAAACATCTCATGATTAATCAATTGGAAAAAGTTTTCAAAGATTTTTTAACAGGAAAGCGAGCAAGGTACGATTTCTAAATCGTTTTATGTTTTATTCAAGTTTATTCAATCATCGGGATCCACTTGGAATCTGTAAAAAAAAAAATTTTCGCTGCGCCCGTGATTCGATCATGGTTGGATTCCAACACGAATTACCATGGATTTCATAATGGGATTTTCAAAGACTCCGAAGCAAAATTACGATATATGGGTGGCGGTGGATCGATTAACTAAGTCGGCCCATTTTTTACCAGTGAAAGAGAATAACTCACTAGACTAGTTAGCTTGGAAATATGTAAATGAGGTAGTTAGACTACATAAGGTTCCAGTGTCCATTGTATCAGACAAGGATCCCAAATTTACTTCAAGATTCTGAAAAAGCTTACAGTCAGCTATGGGTATAAAGTTAAATTTCAATACTGCATTTCATCTTCAGATAGATGGACAAAGTAAGGGGACAATTAAGACTATTGAGGATATGCTCAGGGCATATGTATTGGAGTTTCAAGGAGCATGGGATCAGTATACAACCTTGATTGAGTTTACATATAATAACCACTATCACAGTAATATCGGAATGGCACCATACGAGGCATTGTATGACAAAAATGTCGATCGCCTCTATATTGGGATGAAGAGGGTTTGAGAATAGTAGAAGGCCCAAAACTAATACAAGATACTGTGGATAAGGTGAAACTGATCCGAAGTATAATTAAAGCAGCTCAAGATAGACATAAGAGCTATATGGATCAACACCGAAGGGATATGGAATATAGTGTATGAGACAAAGTGTTTCTGACAGTATCGCCTTAGTGAGGAGTGTTAAGATTTAGTAAGAAGGGTAAGCTAAGCCTTAAGTATATTGGTCCTTATGAGATTATTGAGAGGATAGGACCACTAGTGTACAGATTAGCCTTACTGAGTGAGATGTCT
The DNA here is from genome assembly GCA_027576715.1 of Erythroxylum flavicans. NCBI lineage: Eukaryota > Viridiplantae > Streptophyta > Magnoliopsida > Malpighiales > Erythroxylaceae > Erythroxylum > Erythroxylum flavicans. The sequence continues at coordinate 1,771 of JANZXP010007086.1, read as the reverse complement.
CAGATATACAATGTATTCCACATGAGTATGCTCAGGAGATATCGGTCTGATCTGATGCATATGTTACTGGCTCATAAGATTGAAGTTACTAATAACTTGATTTATATTAAGAAGCCAGTCAAGATAGTGGGATATCAGATGAGACAGTTGAGAAATCGAGTAATTCCATTAGTGAAAGTCTTGTGGAAGAATCATTCAAGTAAGGAGGCGACTTGAGAAATGGAGGAGCACATGAGGAAACGATATCCCCACCTATTCAATGAATCAGATAAGAATTTTAAGGATGAAATTTCTTAAGGAGGGAAGAATTGTAACATCCTGTTACCCCATAATAAGGGTTAAAACCCTAGAATATTATACATGAGATATTATTGAGAAGTTAGAAAGTGCATTTCATGCTTATGCATAATATAGCATACAAACACATGTGAAGATTAATGTTTGCACACATTGAAATGATTGTACATGCATTCATTGAAATTTTCTGGGTATAATTGATTTATAAATGTGATTTTTGATATGAATTGTGATTTATATGTCTTGAAAATAGATTTGGTGAGAATAAGTATTGATTTAGAAATTTTGATAAAATTTTGAACATTTTTGGGACTAAGAAAAATGCCAAGTGGCAGGACAATTAATAAATAGTAGTAGAAAAAAGTGATGGATGTTGATGGGAATAATTGGAAAATAACATTAGGATTTGTTGATAACCTATATTGAAATTTAGAGACAATTGGAGTAGAAATTGATGTTAAATGGACTAGTTTAATAAGAGAACCATGTGTAAACCAATAGAGATTAGACATGTGGCAAGTGACACACTTGTCAAACCATATCTTGATTCACGATGTGCTCCCAAGTGAAAGACCACCTTCATTTTTTCTTGTCTTTCACTTTATACATTGCTCTCTTCTTTGTTAATCTCCATCTTCTTTAATCTTCTTCATCCATGATCCTTACTTCTCACCCCATCAATGTTGAAGCTTGCTATAATCTTCACTTACTACTCTCATTTTTGGTTGTTTTCTTTTTGTCACTAAAGACCTAACCCTACCACCTTTGGAAAGAAGATGACCGTATGGTGTTGAGGAATTAGGGTTAAGAGTGATTTGAAGACATTAAAGCTAAACAGTAAGTATAAAGCATTACTCTTCACGTTTAGTTGAATGAAACAAGTTTTGATGATAGTTAGAGGTTAAATGTTCATAAAATGGTGATGTATATATGTGAAAATTGTGAGTGATGAAATGAGCACCTAAATATCTTGCTTTTGCATATACGATGATTAACCTTTAATAAGTGGTTGTATAGAAGATTTTAAGATAAAAAGATCATTAAAAATGGTGCAGAAAGAAGTGCAAAAATTCTAACTTGTAATTGGATGTTTATGTTTTGTTTTCTATGTTACATGTATCTCTTTGATTGTTTTAGAGATAAACCAACATGAGTTTAGTGCTAATAAGAAGGAGTACTATAGTGTCTTGAAATGGGATGAATTAAGGTGTGTTGGATCGTGAAACGAAAGCATGCCATATTTGGAGAACCGTTATATTTCAAAACTTTTTAGAATTCTTATTTACAGCGGAAGCAATATATCTAAATCATCATGCCAATCTATACATGATATAGTATAAGGATAATGTTAAACAAGATAGTGATATAACCAACTCCTTCGCTATAGCTTTAATTTTTCGCTGCGCTATCCTCTCCTTCTTCTTGTATCCAAAGCCTTTTGCTTTTGAATCCTTTTCTTTGTCAATCTATCCTC
>JANZXP010007026.1:0-14456 GCA_027576715.1 Erythroxylum flavicans | reverse complement strand
ATGAAATGAAGATAAACTCTTCTAGTTTCTATTAAGCCAATAATCATCTCAATATCACACTTATATAAAAAGTTATGATCAGATCACTAACATGACCTAAATCTGTCAATTTTCAGATTTGCCAAAGTTCAACTTCATCTTACTTCTCTTCCAATTTTACATCATCTAACACTCCTTTAACACCAAATTGCACTCTACATTTCAGCCTAACACAACCTCATCATGCCATTCACCATTTAACCTCAAATTTGCAGCAATCACTATATTCATTTTTCTTGAATTTTCATTCCAATTAACACATCCTAAGGCATTTTCTAAACTAAGCAATTCTTTTACCTTTAACAAACTAATCAATCCTCATTCATCTTCAACCTAACACACTCCATTCATGAATAACACTAATTCACATCATCTATGCATGTTATGCCATTTTTCATGCATGAGAATGCCATATGTATAAAGAAAGAAGCATTAAACAACAAAGTTTACCTTAATTTCTCTTAATCCTCCAAGATAGCTTTTCTTCCAATTTTTCACAATTCTCTCACTAATTTTCCCATACACACGGCAGCAATATCAAAAGGAGAGGCTGAGTGAGGTAAGTAAAAAAACTATTTGGATTGTGGGTTGGGTTCTTCTTGAAGATTTTCTATATTTTCTCGAAAGGTATAACCGACTACATCATAAACCATTTGCATATAAGGATTTTTATTTACATCCACATTATTATTCTATATTGTGCTTCATTACTTCTTGAGGTGCTACAAATCAACGATTCCCCATGTCGTGTCCACTCAAAATAATTGGGTACAAACCCTCTTCTCAACAAATGCCCATTCACTTCATCAATAGGAAGGAAATGAATGTGTTTGTACTTTTTTACTGGACATATAATCTTTGGCCCATCCATATATGTAGGTTGAGAACATGCATAATGAATAAAAGCTTCAACTACCTTAACAAACTCAAGCTTAATGAAACCATAACGTGATAATTGTCTATACATCCAAGATCTATCAACATTACTCATTTCCGCAAAACTGTTAATTTAAAACAGTGATCCATTGTTAGTATCCTTTATGTTCCCCAAAATTTACAGAACATCTTAACTTTACACATCCCCTATGTATTAACCAATTGAATTAATCACCTACAATTGATTTCAAAACTATGGTATGTAGCATTGTTTACATCTGTGAATTAAGAAAATAAGTTCTCGCTGTGACTCCTAAGTAGGAGGAATTTTTCTCTGATAAACCTCATGGGAGCTGCATCACAGGTTTCTAACCTATATACTATCCTAGGGGTTTACTATAGAATGAATTTAATTGTCTATGAATGTATTAATTCCTTATATTAATACTATGTTTGCATTAATCACATCGAAGTTGAAGTATTAATTGAACGAATTAATCACCTACAATTATTCGATCGAATTAATCACCTACAATTGATTTCAAATTCATTCCACTTAAGGTAAATACTTAGACTATTAAAGAAGAACATAAAAACTCATTGATGATTACAAGAATATTCTAAACAACAGCACAAATTCAAGACCACCTTTGTATTCACACAAAATCCAAAGATATCATATATGTATTATTAAAGCAATATATATGGTAAATATTAATTGGACGGCTAACCTGAATAGATGGACAACTTCAGAACCTGAATAGATGGACAACTTCAGACTAAAATGAAGACAGATGAGCGACGCTCTTAAACACAATATAGGGCCTGCAAAAAATAAAAAGAAAAAGAAATATTTAATATAATACACTTGACTTTTTTTTATATATTTCAAATTCAGGGGAATCAAGATTGTGTTTATGTTATTATATGTATATGTTCTTAATTAACATATTGTAATTAATTTTAATTAACTATATTGTAGATAATTAATTAATTACATTTTAATTAATTAATTAATTATATTATTAATTACATTTTAATTAGTTAATGAATTACAATATTTTAATTAATTATATTGTAGTTAATTAATTATTAATCATATTTTAATTCATTATATTGTAATTAATTAATTAATTACAATAATTTAATTAATTAATTAATTATATTTAAATTAATTAATTATATTTTAATTAATCAACTCCTTACAATATTTTAATTAATGAATGAATTATATTTTAATTAATTATATTGTAGTTAATTAATTATTAATAATATTTTAATTCATTATATTGTAATTAATTAATTAATTACAATATTTTAATTAATTAATTATATTTAGATTAATTAATTACTTACAATATTTTAATTAATGAATGAATTATATTTTAATTAATTATTTTGTAGTTAATTAATTATTAATAATATTTTAATTCATTATATTGTAATTAATTAAATATTTACAATATTTTAATTCATTATATTTTACTTAATTAATTAATTATATTTAATATAATAAATAATAATATTTTAATTAATTATATTATTTATTATATTTTAATTAATTAATGAATTTCAGTATTTTAATTAATGAATGAATTATATTTTAATTCATTATATTTTAATTAATTAATTAATTACTTACAAAAAGATGAATAGAGGGAATGAATTGATGCATTGGTAAATCCAAAAAATGAATAGAGGGAAGCTAAAAACTTCAACGAATGTAAAAGATGTATTCATATGATCATTGGTTCTTACTGATATTTCATTAACTTTTTAATAATTTCTAATACTTAAACCTTAATTTACTTTGGTATGTCCCTAATATCTGTAATATCATGTTTACTGCAAGCCTTCAAACAATAGTTGGCAAAAGAAGTTTACGGACCACTTTAGGAACATTTCCCTTAACTATGAGCGAAGCATTAACTAGGAGGACTCCTATATATGGTTGAGAAATTCCTAAGAGCTTTAGCCTCAAATCTTGCAAGGACTTACTTAGGCATCAATCGTCAAAAACTCCTTAGCCAGGAACCATATATAAAAAAAAGCCCTGCCCAAAGTCTCAAATTTCTTCTGGGTAGTTAATAACTAGAAACTTCCTATAATGGATAGAGTTTAATTCCTTAATACTCCCATCCTATGTAAGTTTTGTGACAACTCACCCGAATCCTTAGCATATTTATTCTTCAACTCTAAGTTCTCCTTCATTATTTGGAAATCAATCCAAGCTCTGTGTTTATTGGGTGTTTCCAAACGCTAACTATCAACATGTCTTTGATAAACTTTAAAGACACAAATCTTTTAGTCATTTTGGAAACAAAACCATTTACACATTAGCTATAGGAACCTTCATTGTTTTTCATTTCAGTAATTATCATTAAGCACCCAAAACCAATCTTAAAAACGAAGCAACAATCGTAAAAGGAAAAACAGAGATGGACATTGTTTACCTTTAGTAGCGACAGAGATGAGGACGTTGGGACACGCTGAGGACGGTGGCACGATGACGACGTGAGGTGGGACGACGAACAGCGGGGCTTCAGCCTACAGGCACAGAGAACAGCGACAACAGAGAGAAGAAGAAATATCAGACGCAATGTAGATGGGGGAAGGGAAGGGGTTGCAGTAGTTTTAGGTTAAATGAAAATGACATCATTTGTTACATCTTAAAACTTACCGACGGTAACTTTTTTGTCGGTAAATAAAAAAAACCACGATGAATTACCGCCTTCTTTACCATTGCTATATTTCGTCGAAAAATTGTTCGGGATAAATATTTATCGACAGATAACTATTCCGTCATAAACTTACGATTTTGCCGTCAACGTTACCGACGGATTCTATTTTTTGTCAATAATTTGCTATATTTACCGACAAGAAATCAACTTACCGTCGCTATACTCCATTGGAATATTCTCCAGATAAATATTTACATACGAATAATTATTTCATCGCAAAATTAAAATTTTCCCGTCAATGTTACCGACGGATTATATCTTTCCATCGGTAATTTGCTACAGGGTATTTTCGTTAGTAATGTTCCATCGCTAATTACTAATTTTCCTGTAGTTTACCGACAAACATTATATATCGTCGCTACCATCTATCGTAAAATTTACTGGGATGATTTTCCTCTATATTTACTGACAGAGTTTACTACTGTCGCTAAACGAATTTTTTCTCATCAATGTTGTCGACAAAAATTTAACTTCTATCGGTAATTTGCAACGATTGTGTTTCTATCGCTAGTTCCTACTTTGCTTGTAGTGGCACTTATGTCTTTTTGACTATCTGTGATGATTGAGTTTCTGAAATCTTTCTTACTGGTTGCGTTATTATGCCTGCATTTATTGCATTTCTGGGTTATGAATCTGGAGACTGGGTTTATGAAATTGTTTACTGGATCGATGGGCGTTAATCGCCCTTTGAAGGCGACTCCACAGGCGACGCCATAGGTGAGTCGCCATTGCAGAAGTCAATGGGAGTTAATCGCCTATCGACTGCTGACGCCATCCAACGCCCATCGATGGCGACACATGGCTTTGCCACTGGTAGAGACACAGTTCAAGTTACGATGGTGAATCGCTAGGGCGATTGTTGTCAGCCCATCAAACTCCAGCCTAAGCAACGCCGTAGGAGATAGTAGCGATGGTGCAGTCGACGGGTCGGCGGTATGAAGGCAATGGGTCGATACGGTTGAGAACTGTTAGAAATTGGTTGCAAAAACATGGGTGTAGGTTGGGTAAACGTGGAAACACGATTTGATTGTGGGTTGAGCAGTTGCAGAAATTGTGGGACGCCAAAAATTAGGATTGGGCTTTCGGAGAAAACAATGGGCGGGTGTGATTCACACGATCACATGCACCCATTGTTTATTAACCCTTCCACGTTGACTGCAAGCGCGTGCAGTGCACGTGCCCACATGTTTAATCATCCAGACAGCCTTTTAAATTTTTTAAATATTTTTACATGTTTTTATAAAATCATTAATTTTTAAATTTTAATAATTTAATAAAGATTAAATTAATTTATGCTCCTAATAAGATTGAAAAGTGTTTTAACAAAATTTGAAAATTGTTTTTAAAGGAATTTTTTATTAGGAAAGGTTTTGGAGTTTAATTTAATTTTTTCAAGAGTTGAATTATTAAATCAAATTTGTTATCAATTTAATAATTAGAATCAAGCAAAAGTTTTAAAGAATTTCTTTCATAATTAGATTATGTTTGAAATTATAAACACAATGAGATTATATTATTTTGATGAGACCATAAATTTTTGAAATTTTAAATCCCTCAATAAAATATTAAGTACACGTTAGGAACGTGATAGTTGCCTTCCATTATTTAAGAATAAAACCATAATTCTGTTTATAGATCGGCTTGTTAAGTAAACTCAAAGTCACTATAACCCGGATATGTTTTATCTTAAATTAATAGATCCTACTTAACTAAAATTGTATGATTTAGATGAGTAAACTCATGATCATATAGATTTAGAGGCAGAGTTAGGAATAATATATGTGAAATATTTTGGCAAAAGTTGTCACCTAACGGTTCTAAGAGTCACATGAGATGTGATTGAAAAGTTGTTTTCTATTTAATTTATTTTTAATTGGTTTGTTGAGCTAACTCACGACCATTTAACTTTAAATAGGATCCTATCCCACTAGGAAATTATTTGATAATTTTTCGAAATAATAATGAGGGTTATTATTTTGAATAAAATAGTGGGAGTAATCAAATAATTTTAAAGTCCTTATTTTATTTGATTTTTGGATATAAATTAATACATGCTCTTTTTATGTTTTTCAGTTATTGAATTTGAAGATGAGTACCAACCTGACATTGAGGAGCATCATGGATGCTAAAAAGCTAACTGGACCCAACTTTTCAAACTAGTTATGAAACTTAAGAATAGTTCTTAGGCAAGAAAAGAAGTTATACATTCTTGATACTCCTGCTCCATTAGAACCTTGTTCAGATGCAACTGATAAAGATTGGGAGAAATATCAGCGTTATGTTGATGACGTTGAACAAGCTATATATTTGATGTTAGCTTGCATGTCTCCTAAACTTCAGAGGCAGCATGAGAACATGGATGCACCTGCTATGATATTGCATCTTAAGGAGTTATTTAGTGCACAAAGTAGGGTGAAGAGATATCAAATATCTAAGGCACTATTTCAATGCAAGATGACAGAAGGATCTTCAGTCAACCTTCTTGTGCTGAAGATGATTGGGTATATTAAACAAATTGGCCCAATTAGGTTTTGTCATGGATCACGAGTTAAGCATTGATCTGGTGTTGCAGTCCCTAAGTTTGAGTTTTTCATAGTTCATTTTAAACTTCAACATGAACCAGAAGGACATGACATTGCCTAAACTGTTGAACATGCTCAAGAATGTAGAAGGGTGCCTTAAAAAGGAACCAGTTCTATACTTGTTATCGGTTATTCTAAAAGCAGGAAAAAGGGCTTTAAGAAGAATAATAAAAAGAAATAGAAGGCTCCTATTAATGTAGTAAAGGCCAAAGGAGGTGTCAAGAAGAAGAGCAACAACAAGGGAACATGTTTTCATTATGGAATCAATGGACATTGGAAGAGGAATTGCCCATCTTCTCTTACTAGCCTAAAAGATAAGAAGCTTAAGGAAGCTGTCTCTTCAAGTATGTTTATGACTGAGATCAATCTTTCTACTTATGTTCCACATTCTTGGGTATTAAATACTGGTTGTGGTTCTCACATATGTAATAACATGCAGATGTTAACAAGGAGTAGATCACAAAAGAAAGGTGAAGTGGACCTGTGAGTTGACAATGGACCAAGAGTTGCTGCATTAGCTGTAGGAACATGTAGTGTAACTTTGATTTCTGGCCTTGTATTAGAACTTGATAATTTTTATTATGTTCCTGTTATTACAAGAAATATCATTTCTATTCTTATTTGGATTTGAATGGATTTGTCTTTGTAATTAAGGATAACAGTTGTTCTTTTTATAAAGATGATGTTTATTATGGATCTAGATTACTTACAAATGGTTTGTATGAGTTAGATCTTGAAAGGCCAATTCTTAACATAAATAGTAAGAAAAGAAAATTAAGTAACCAAAATCCATCTTATTTATGGCATTGTAGGTTAGGTCATATCAATGAAACTAGAATCACAAAATTACATAAAGAAGGATATTTGGATCTTTTTGATTATGAATTATATGAAACTTGTAAATCTTGTTTATTAGGAAAGATGCCCAAACTATCCTTTAAGGGAAAGAGACAATGTGCTAGTGAGTTACTAATATTAATACATTTAGATGTATATGGGCCTATGTCCACAACTGCTAGAGGTGGATTCTCTTATTTCATTACATTCACAAATGGCCATTCTAGATATGGTTATGTGTACTTGATGAATCAAAAGTCTAAATCATTTGAAAGTTCAAAGAATTTAGACTAGAGGTAGAGAAACAAACTGGCAAAAGTATTAAGACATTTAGATCAGATCGAGGTGGTGAATACTTAGACCACGAGTTTCTTGGTTACTTAAAAGAGAATGGGATTCTCTCTCAATGGTCACCTCTTACAACTCCACAACATAATGGAGTGTTTGAGAGGAGAAATCATACACTTTTAGATATGATACGTTCCATGATGAATCATGCAGTCCTTCCTATGTCCTTTGGGTGATACGCAATTGAAACCGCAATATGTCTTCTGAATAGAGTTCCATCTAAATCGATTGATAAGACACCATATGAGATATGAACTGGAAGAAGACCTGGATTATCACACTTACATATTTGGGGATGTGAAACTTATGTGAAGCGTGTTATGTTTGATAAGCTTCAAGCTAAATCAGATAAATTCAAATTTGTGGGGTATCCAAAAGAGTTTCAGTTATCAATTTTATCATTTTATTGAGCAAAAGTTGTTTGCTTCAAGACATGCTACATTCTTAGAAAGATGATTTATTCTCAAAGAAAATAGTGGGAGTGAGGTTGAACATAGAGAGGTTCAAGAGCCACGAATTCACATTGAAATGGAACAAGAACCTTAAGTTGATACATATGATGTACAACCGAGAGTTCAAGAGACACATAGTCCACGACGAACTAGTAGGATACGTCATCCTCCCTCTAGATTAGATCTACATATTGAGCAAGGAAAGGGTAGTGTATCACTCATACATGATGAACCTACTACTTTTAAAGTAGTAAAGTCTGATATTGATTCTTTAAAATGGCAAGAAGCTATGAGATCTGAAATGGAATCCATGTACACTAAAGTATGGACTTTGGTTGATGCACTTACTAGTATTCTACCTATTGGATGCAGGTGGGTTTTTAAGAGAAAAACTAACATGGATGGTAATGTACATACGTACAAAGCAAAGTTAGTGGCTAAAGGTTACAATAAAAAACAAAGAGTTAATTTTGATGAAACCTTTTCTCCAGTAGTTATGCTAAAATGCATGAGGATCTTGTTAGCCATAGCAGCATATCATGATTATGAAATCTAGCAGATGGATGCCAAACTACATTTCTCAATGGAAATTTATAGGAGGATGTGTATATGATACAACCTGAAGGTTTTGAATCCAAGAGATTTTCTAATCAAGTATGCAAGTTAAAAAGGTCTATTTATGCACTTAAGAAAGCGTCACAGAGTTGAAACATCTGTTTTAATCAGACAATCAAAGAGTTTGATTTTATCAAAAAAGTGGATGAACCATGTGCCTATAAAAAGGTTAGTAGGAGTGTAGTCATTTTCTTAGTACTATATTTAGATGACATATTGTTAATTAGAAACGACATACCTTTGCTGCAGTATGTAAAGATCTGGTTATCGAAGAACTTCTCTATGAAGGATATGGGAGGAGCCTATATTCTGGGAATAAAGATCTATAGAGATAAATCAAAAAGGTTGTTTGGATTGTCCCAATCTATGTACATAGATAAAGTCCTAACGAGGTTTAGCATGGAGAATTCCAAGAGAAAATTCTTACCCATATTGGATGAGATTTCTCTCCACAGAGTATATGTCCAAAGACACAAGAGGAGAGAGAAAAAATGGATTGTATTCCATATGCTTCGGCAATTAGATCAATCATGTATGTGATGCTATGTACTAGAACAAATGTTTCTTATGCTTTAAGCATAACGAGCAAGTTTCAGTCTAATCTTGGAGAGGGTCACTGGACGGTTGTGAAAAATATCTAAAAGTACTTGAGAAGAACTAAAGATGTTTTCTTGGTCTATAGAGAAGATGAACTGAGAGTTTAAGGATATTCAGATGCTAGTTTTCTGTCAGATCACGATGATAGTAAATCACAGTCAGGATACATTTTCATTCTAAATGATGGTGCAGTAAGTTGGAAGAGTTCCAAACAACCAACCATTGTAGATTCAATGACTGAAGCAGAGTACATTTCAGTTTTAGACGTTGTAAAGGAAGTAGTTTAGATCGAGAAGTTCAATACTGAACTTGGAGTGGTTCCTAGCATTGTTGAGCCTATAGTATTGTATTGTGACAACAACGGTGCTATTGTGCAAGCAAAGGAACCTAAGTCTCATCGACCGTCCAAACATGTACTCAGGAAGTTTTATTTGATCAGGGAGATAGTGGAGCAGAAAGACATAGCATTGAAGTGAGTTCCCACTGAAGAGAATCTAGCAGATCCTCTTACTAAGTTATTGTCTCAAAGGAGACATGATCAACATATCAATGGATATAGTATTAGATTCATAAGGGATTGACTTTAGTGTAAGTGTGAGATTATTAGTTTATGCCTTTGCAACCAATCAATTGGATGCAAATTAATGTATGACATTATTTTGAATTAATGAAAAGGCTTTATTTATCTTTATGTACTAATTTACTTAATATTTTATGTTTAATACTAAAGGTAAAATCCTTAAAATAATTACTGTGTAATTGAAATTATGATGAGATTATAATTATTAGATTCAATTTATACTTATGTATTATTCTTAAATGTTTCTAGTTGTAGTTTCATCAAGAGAGATATTGTTGAAACAGTAAACACACATTATGATTCTTTCTTATAAAGAAAGTAATTGATCTCATAAATTAAAGTATAGAGATACTTAAACTAATGTGTGGGTGATTATTAAAAAATAAGTCACTAAATTGACCTGATTAAGAGAATTTTGAATGGAATATTACTTATTTACGTATGGATTATCTCATAATGGTGATTGTATAATTGATCCTCAAACTTGAGATTACAAAAGTATCTCATGTGAGAATTACTGTGTTTTGATGCTACGCATGAATCGTTCTAGGATAATTCAGTCGGTAGTAATTGGATACAGTATGAACCATATGTAGATAGTTGAGTAAGTCAATATATGATTCGTCACTCTAAAGTAATTAGGGAGAATATTCTACTATTCTTGATTAGTAATGATTTATAGAATTCTCTATCTAGAGTGAATTGACATTTTGAAAAGTTGTTTTCAAATATCAATTATAAATCAATTATTAATTAGCAAGAACGAACATGATTGGATGATAAGAGTAGACATTGTATCTATACTCTGTCCAATTAGAATATCGAATGACGAAAGGATTAAATTATACATTATACCTATGCATGGACAGGTTAATTCAATCACTATGACATTCTTGATATTTGGGTAATCATGACATATTGCTAGACATCAATCATGATTTATGATTATGAATTATTTAATTAGAAAATTAAAGATAAATTAAAAGAAGTTTTAATTTATCTAATTTTAATTGTAAATTAGAATTGTAATTTATAATCATTGCCACTTTTGTTAGGAACTTAATGGGTCACATGTCAAAGAGCAATTTGTGAAATAAAAATCAATTTAATTAAGTTGCACTACAAGAAATTGTACTTTTAGTGAAAGTAAAAGTTGTCACTAAAAGCAATAATATTAGTCACTATTATTAATAGTGTACAATCTTTGAAGTCGTCACCTCCTGTCATAAATACCTCCGTCACTAATGAAATAGTGACTAATTTAAGAAATGGTCACAATTATGCAATAAATTTGTGACACAAATACTGTAACTAAAACTTGTGAAATTTGTGACAATACTATATAGTCACAATAACTTTACATATTTATGACAAGTTTATCTTCACAAATAATATAAAGTAGTGACAAATTAAGTCATAACAAAACTTAATTATATTGTGACAAAAGTATCGACACTAAAACCTATAAAATGTGTGACAACAATATATAGTCACATCAACTTTACATTTTTATGACAAGTTTGTCGACACAAATAATAAAACGTAGTAACGAATATAATCGTAATAGTACTTCATTTTATTATTACAATAGTATCACAACTAAAATAATTATAAATAGTGACAATATTTGTCACTAGTAATTTTTTATCAGTGTTCATTGCTTCTTAGTCACTAATAGTTTAATAAAAAATGTCAACATCATTTCATCACAAAAATGAAAATTGGTTCTTACAAAAAGTATTATCACTAATGTATTTATTATTATCACAAATAAAACTATCAATTCATCAACAAAATTACATTAGATGTAAAAGAAATTTGCATCAGTGGCTATATTGTCTAACAAATTTCATCACAAGTATAAAAGTTATATGTTACAATAATATTGTCACTAAATAAAGAATATATGTTTCAATTAATTTATCACTAATGTGTTCATGTTTGTCACAAATAATATTATTAAATTTAAATTTTTAATTTTAATTTAATCATGATATTATTAATTGCAAGGATGCTAGAGAATAAAGATTGGTCATCATAAACTATTAAAATTATGACAGATTTAGGTTTTAGAATAATTTGGTTCACGAGAGATTGAAACTTGAAAAGACACACTTGTACGAGAGGACTTTTGACAAACACATAAGGTGTGTTACCAAATGCACTACAAACCACTACATTTTCATTGATTTTCATGTTAAAACCTCTTAACAACATTTACTAACCTAAAAATCTTTTAAAAAGATAAGATACAAATTAAATATCTGAAAGGAAGAGGTATAGTGCAGAGATTGAAACCCCAAAAACAACCCAAGAATTAAGCCCTTTCACCTCTTATCTTATGAGCAAGCTGAATATCCTTAGGCATTATAGTAACTCTTTTGTCATGAATTGCACACAAATTGGTGTCCTCAAACAACAAAATAAGGTACTCCTCAACTGTTATAAGTCGCGACGGCACTGCTCTGGAATATCAAATCAGTTTTGAATCTTGGGCGATTTCCTTAATCAGTCTCTGGAACGGAAGCTTCTCCTAATCTCACTTAGGGCCAAAGCTCCTGGTATGAATCTATGGGGCTTCTTTACACATTCGGTGGCCAGAGCTGACTTCCTCGTAGCCTTAGTGGCAAACTACTTCATTAGAGCCTTTCCACTAGTGGATTTTCTCGCTGTTTGTTTCATACGAACCATTGGAAGAAATGGGAATTAAGTTAAGAAATGTTTTTAGATACTGAGAAAGTGTAAGAAAAGCGAAGGAAAATATGTGGTGATCAAATAGGAAAAAATGATGGGGTTGTTTCACAGATGAGAGGCGGTACTTTTTGCTCTATTAACACTTACTTTCAAGTCCTTTGCAGTCCTAGTTAAACATTTGCAGACCAACTTTTCAGTATCCTTGTTGCCTATATATATTCTTAAATCTTTGATAGCCGTGCAACATTTTGTGGAAGACTTTAAGGCACTACCAACCAAGAAAGCTCCGCAAGGCTCTAATGACATTTTGTTGTTTTCGCATTTAACCGCACCACCACCAGCAGCTTCTGCTTGGGTTGGGACTCTTGCAGTAATGGCAACAACTAAAAGCAACAATACCAAGCCCCACAAACCATTCATTTTCCCATCTCTCTCATATTGATATGATACCTATAGATGCATTGGCGGCTACCTAGGTTAATTGGGTTATTTTGTGTCAATAACATTTTCATGTGCCCTATTTATAGCTGGTCTCATGGATCTTTCAAGACTCTATTACTTAGTTCAGATGTTGAAATTAAACTAATTGGATTACAAAAAATGTCGGTAAAGTCTAAAGTGGATCCGATTCTTAAAAATTATGCTTGCGTCTAAATCTGAATTTTATTGGATTTTATGATTATGTTTTGACTAACATAACTTAACTATTTTTTATTTTAAAATTTTAAATTTATTCAAAATTAGCTGGTTTTAATTTGAAAATTTTGGATTCCAATTATACTTGATAGAATAGCCCATAGCCTAAAATTTTAATTTCCAAACTCAACTTTAAGCTCGATCAATTTAAATTAAGTTTATTGACTTCAAATCGGATTAAACTAAATATGGGCTAAAATGTCATCCCTGTTAAGTATAGTTATCTATTCGAAATAAGCTGAGTTTGTCTTTTAGAGCTTTCTAATATGTACAAATATGATAAAAATAAGTGTCATTCGAATGTAAATGTGTGATTGGAGTTTGGATTCTCTGTCCAATATTACTCTATCTAACCCTGCTAAGTACTCAAAACGATTCATCTTAATATTGGATAGAGGATTTGTAGTGTCATTGGGCTTTAAAGGGATAAATCATTATCATAAATTATTATTCTTAGTGTTAATAATTTGACATGACATGGAAGTTTGATTATAAGGGTGTCAGATGCCAAATATTTTCATATTTATAGCAAGCTCTTATATTTTCAAAAATTTTAAATTTTATTAAGAGAAAAAATAGAAATTTACATTTATAATAAGATAGTTTCAACATGTCGAGTCATATGTCAAAAATATATAAACACAAATATTTATCATTAATTTGTTAGGTTTATATTTACAATAACTTTTGTAACAAAAAGTTGATGAAGTTACCAACATAAATTTTGTCACAATTACAATTAATTCCAACCAAAATTATTTTGGCACCAAATTTCATAAGCTTTTAGTGACAAAACTTAGTGTTAAAATAAGTTTTATCTTGATGCCAAATTTCATGGGCTTCTACTGACAAAACTTAGTGATAAAATAAATTTTAACACTATTAATATCTTAATAGTGACAATTTAATTGCGAAAGAAAGTAAATTGTCACAATTACCATTGTATTAGTGACAAAAATATAAATCATCACCAATAATCTAAACAATATTGTCAATCAATTGTCTTGTCACTAAAAAAACTCGTATTTGTGATGATAAAATTAGTTAGTCACAAAAAATTGTTACTAAATTACGAATAATAGTGACCATCGTTGTAATTCGGTTATTGCGACAATATGTAGTAGATACTAATTAATTGAATATTTATTGACAAAATGTTTTGTCACAACAGTCAAAATATTGTGTGATGATAAACTATTTCGTCACCACAAGAAAAAATATTAATGACCACACTATGTTTTGTCACAACAAATAGAAAATATTAGTTGCCAACATATGTTTTGTCACAATTACAATTAATTCTTGCCAAAATTATTTTGGCTCTAAATTTCATAGGCTTTTAGTGACAAAACTTAGTGATAAAATAAATTTTAACACTATTAATATATTAATAGTGACA
>JANZXP010006943.1:0-14461 GCA_027576715.1 Erythroxylum flavicans | reverse complement strand
ATATATACTAACATTATGCATAAGCAAGAAAATGCATTTCCTTAATCTCTCTTTGAGCTCATATGTACTAAAATTTCAGTTCCTACCCTTTAATATGAGAACAGGATGTTACACAATCTCTCCTTTTTATCTCCTAAAACAAAACAAACATTAATTTTAATATTTAAGCACTAAAATAAGTTCAAAACAAAGGAGATAATATCAAATAATATGGCAAGATAACTGATAGGTGGCATTTGTACATGCTTTTCTTAGGATAATTTGTTAGTTAATTGTGATAAATTGATTATTGTTAACTTGTTTAGCTTATGTTTTGTCTTAGTTTCATATAATTGCATGATTATGTGTGAATGTATGTGAATATGCATGAATCTTTGTGAATTACGTCTTTAAGATTAGTTTTGTATGAATTTTGCATGGCATTGTTGCACGTCTTTTTCTTACATTATGTTAGTATGAATTGTAATAGCCAGTTTCCAAAACATTACTGGTTAGAGTTTTAGGCTATTGAGTCACATGAATAATATCATTGAGAATTTATGAAATGCATTTCATTCATATGCATATCATTAGCATACATATATGAATTATGATTTCGTACATATTGCAAAGATAGTGTATGCACTCAATTGACATATTTCGAGTTATGAAAGGTTTAAAATGGTTATGATATGATTGTGTGTTATTTATGTCTTGAATTTTTAGTTTGATGGATTACAATTAGTAATTTGGAATTAATTATTATAATTGGGAGATTGATAAATTAATATATGCATTTGGATTAGGAAAAATGAAAGTGGTAAGACAAGTTAACACATGGTAGTAGAAATAAGTGACACGTGACAGTAGGATTGAGTGACAAATGGCTTAGATAATTGGGTAACAAATGGCTTGGAGATTGAATAACAAATGGCTTAGAGATTGAGTGACAAATGGACTAAGTATTTAATTGACATTTCGTAGCTTAAGTAAAAGACATATAGCATATGTCTCTACTTGACAAGTGTCTCAACACTCACCATACACCTACCCCACACGACACACACACATGACATAACCATCTTCTCTTTTGTTTTTGCTACATTTTGTCATCTTCTTCTTCTATCATTTTCGACACTCACACCCAACCCTAACAACTTTGAGTTTTACCAAAATTCGGCACTTTGAACTCCAATAATTGGTTGCCTTCATCTTATTGCTAAAAACCTAACCTATTTCTACCTTGAATTTGTGATGATCTTGCATAATTGGAAGGCTAGGTTAACTTAATAATTGAGGAGTCTTTTGAGCTAAACAAGTAAGTGAATTACTGACCTATTATGACATACATTGGTATAACATTTACAATGATTGTTTAGGGATGAATTTATCGTGATAATGGTGTTTAATGAGTGCTAGGATACTGATGAAGAAATGGATATAGTCATGTTCTGTTTTTGAGTGCATGAAAAACAATAATTTATGAGCTATTGTATGGATGATTTTGAATTAGGATTTAAGGTGAAATTGATGAGGAATTGAAGTATAATTAATGAACTATTAAGAAGATGTTTTGAATTTGGTATGAAATTGTTAAAATCTGGAGAAATTGAAGGAAATTGGAGAGTGAACACTCGGTTCACTCATCCCATGATCATGGGAAGGTCCTCCACGATCGTGGGCAATGCTTTGGAAATGAAAATTTCCATTTTGTGTGATTGTTGAACCAACTAAGGATAAGTTACTTTACTTTGGTGCATTTGGACTTAATTGAGGCTTAAAATGAACCTAGTTTAATGTTGGATTAGTTGGTTAAGTGTTTGTTAAGTTTAGATTGTTAATTGATGTTATAACATAAGGAAAGGATTATTTGATATCAATGTATCTAAATTTGGAATTTATGAGTTGTCTAAGGAACAAAGGTGCTCTTATGAATCCAAATGTGATCTAAAGAATATGAGTAATGTATTAGGAATGCATGAATGAGAATTTGGGAAATTGTGTGAATATTTATAACGCTAGAAAAGGGTTGGTGAATGTATGGTTGATGAATTTAGAATAATCAAGTTTACTTAAGGTATAAACATAATGGCAAACTAGTTTTATCCAAGCTATGATGTATGAATGGTTAAGATTTGTGAATAAGGATACATACCCGAAAAGTCAATTAAGCATGCATTGAACATGACACATATACATATGCATGATTCAATATTTTATGATTGATCAACTTTGTATCGTATAAAATATGCGTGTATTGTATGATTAAAGAAGCACAAGTTGATGATCCGCATCCAGATATTTTCGGATCATCAAGGCAATAGCTTATCTGGAGCATACTGTGAGTTAACCTAGATGGTTTCTCATTATGACTTAATTTAATTCGATTAACTTTTAGATATTGAACTGTTATTGATATGATTATGATATACTTGTGAATGTGAAAAAAGAGCTTAAAGCTCATAAATGTGCACAAAGAGTCATAGGCTCAGTTATTAATGAGCCCAATGTCCATAATAAGGACATAATATGAAATGAGCCTGGTATCCACAATGGATATGGGACAGTAAATAGGTGCTCAGTCATAATAAAGAAAAATGAAAGTGGGGTCATATATGCATTTGCATATATAACTTTACCTGTATTATGCGAATGATTGCAATGAATTACTAAATTATTTTAATATAGTTATATGCGATGTTGTGTGCTGTTATACTTGTTAAAAATGTGATGAAAGGTGTTGTGATATAAAAAGTTGGATACTGTGATATACTTGTGATTTTGGTTTCTTACCAGTGATATTTGTGTTTTGACTTGAGTGAGCACATCGATGATGGTTCACTCACTAAGTTCACAAACTCATCAAAATTGCAACGTTGATTTTCAGGTACAAGGGAGGCCTAGCTTCTAAGGTGAGAAAGTAGAAGCATAGTACTTGCATTTTTAGAAATAAGAATAGCTCAAAGCTCTGGTCAGCTATTATTAAGGAGTCTAGATAAAATACTTTTATTTAGCTTCTCTTTTCATGTAGAACATTTTGTAAAAGAGAAGTAAACTCCCAGATGTTTTTGATAATGTAAATATAT
Source organism: Erythroxylum flavicans (assembly GCA_027576715.1). Lineage (NCBI taxonomy): Eukaryota > Viridiplantae > Streptophyta > Magnoliopsida > Malpighiales > Erythroxylaceae > Erythroxylum > Erythroxylum flavicans. The sequence goes on along the minus strand of JANZXP010006943.1, from coordinate 11,396 downwards.
GGATTATGAAGTGTAATGCTACAATGTAAGTTATGCTGCGACTGAAATGGGAAAAGTTGATCTTTTGAATACTTGTGTTATGTGAGATGCCATAATAAGTTAATGAGATTATTCTAATGTGCCATTTTTATAAGGTATGTTCTCGAATATCCTCTAGATGTTTAAAGTGGTATGTTACAAATTTTGCTATCAGGGCATTGTTTGGCATCCTTAGGGACATATAAGAACATATAGACATGATATATATAGTGAGAGACTCTTATAGTGATCACCCTTATTGGTTATTGTAGGTTATCATCTATAGGAGATTGAGTTGCAGAGTCAACTGACCATAAGTCTGTAGGAGCCAATAGAGAGTTTCCAATACCCCAATCTGACCAAATGCCTCAGAGAATTCCTGAGAGGAGAGAGAGAAGGTATGATAAACTTAGGAAGCAGGGGGCTGTAGATTTCTATGGAAGTATAGACCCTACGGAGGCAAAATGTTAGTTAGAAAGAAAGAAGCAGGCGTTTAATCAGATAGACTACGAGTCTGACGAGAGGTTTGACTATATAGTCTTGCTACTGTAAGGTCCAAATTATCAGTGGTGGAATTCCTAGCAATTCTGCTCGACCTTGTAAACTAACACAGGAAGACCTCCCTTTTAAGGAAAACCTTATGCCAAATATCTATTTAGATAGGATGACGAAGGAGTTTCTAGATCTAAAACAGTGAAGTCATACTTTAGTTGAGTATGAGGTACGGTTTAATGAGTTAATGGGGTATGCTACTGCTTTGATTCCAACTAACGAAGATAAGTGTAGGTGATTTGAGGATGGATTGAACATGGAGATCAGAATGAGGTTGGCTATTACTAATTTAAGTAGTTGTACTAAACTGCGAGCTGCCTCAATCCAAATTGAAACGTTATTGAAAGATGGACAAGGAGCGTATGGGTAGGAGTTTAGAATGAAGAGACATGGTGAGTCTCAAGTTGATTCTGGTAGTAGATTTAGTTAAAACCAGAATAAATCATTCCAATCACAGACTAAATCGAGAGAGTCAGGGTTTAGATTGAGATGTAGTTTTATTCATGCTGGTATTGGTAGAATTCAAGTATCAGGAGGACAAACACAACAGATGCTTAGTTGTGAGCACTATAGAAATAAAAATGGTAGGGAGTGTTGGAAGATATCAGAAGTTTGCTTTCATTGTGGCTTTTTTGAGCATCAGATTAAAGACTGTCCCGTGACTTTGGCACCATAGTCTGGAGTGAGAGGGGAATCAGTGACTGAGATAAATGTCCAGTAAAGTAGAGCTAGTGGAGTAGAACAAAGAGGCAGAGGTAGAGGTAGAACAAGTTCAGTAGGCCCTAGTGTCTGTACTGAGGTGCGGAGTAATCAACCACAGTCTAGGCCAAAATCTATGCTATTATGAGACAGGAGGCCCATAACTCCCCAGATATTATTGCAAGTGTGTTATATGTCTTTAATTTTGAGGCATTTGCATTGTTAAATCTAGGATCTACACATTCATTTATTACACTACATCTGGCACCTAAACTGTATTATGAGAGAAAGATGTTAAAATATGGCTTAGAAGTGAGTACACTGGTAGGTAGTAATACAGTGATCGGAGAAGTGTACAAAGGGTGTATGTTTCGGGTTGATCAGGCAAAGTTGAAAGTCAATCTGATAGTATTGTAGTTGTAAGAGATAGACCTTATTTTAGTTATAGATTGGCTTACTACACATAGGACTGTGATGAACTGCTACACTAAGGAGGTGATTATTGAATCTCCCACTCAGCCGAGAGTAATATTTCGAGGTGTTAGTCAAGCAGTGCTAGCTAGATTGATTTCATCAATGAGTGCTTTTAGGCTGATTTAAAGTGGATGTGAGGCTTATCTAGCCTATACGACTGATACCCGAATTGAGCAGAAGTATAGGATATTCTTGTTGTTAGGGATTTCCTATATATGTTTCCTACTGAATTATCGAGTTTACCCCTAAGTAGGGAGATAGAGTGAATTAACTTAGTTCCAGGTACTTTTCCTATATCTATTTCTCCGTATAGGATGACACCTGTGGAGCTTAAAGAACTTAAGACCCAGTTGTAAGAGTTATTGGATAAGGGTTTTATTAGACTTAGTGTGTCATCTTAGGGAGCTCTGATTTTGTTTGTGAAAAAGAAGGATGGTACTTTAAGATTATATATTGATTATAGGAAGTTGAATCAAGTGACAGCGAAGAATAAATATCCATCATCGAGAATAGATGATCTATTTGATCAGTTACAGGGAACTCAGGTTTTTACTAAACTAGATTTGAGAACAGGGTATTATCAATTGAAAATAGCAAAAGCTGATGTACCAAAGAGTACATTCAGGATGATATGGGCACTTTGAATTTTTGGTGATGCCTTTTGGGTTGACAAATGTTGCGGTAGCTTTTATAGCATTGATGAATAAAGCGTTCCAACCTTACTTAGAACATTTTATGATTATATTCATGGATGATATTCTAGCATACTCGAGGAGTAGAGAGGAACATTCTGAGCATTTGTGGTTAGTCTTACAGATAATGAGAGAGAAATAATTGTATTCCAAGTTCAGTAAGTGTGAATTTTGGCTTGACCAAGTGGTGTTCTTGGGTCATATAGTGTCTAGACAGGGCATACAGGTAGACCTAAAGAAAGTTAAGGTAGTGATGAAGTTGGAAGCCACGAGAAATATGTCTGAGATTCAAAGTTTTCTTGAACTAACAGGTTACTACAGGAGGTTTTTCGAGGGGTTTTCATTGATCTCAACCCCTTTGACAAAGCTTCTGAGGAAGACTGTACCTTTCAAAAGGAGTGATGAATGCCAAAGGAGTTTTTAGGAGTGATGCTTATTCCATCTAGATCTAAAGGATATGTGGTATATAGTGATGCTTCACACCAGGGGTTAGGATGTGTTTTGATGCAATATGGCAGAGTGATTGCATATACATCGAGACAATTAAGGTCTCATGAGTTCAACTATCTAGTTCATGATTTAGAACTTGCTGTAGTGGTGTTTGTTTTAAAGATTTGGAGAGATTATCTATATGGTGAAACATTTCAGATATTTACAAATCATAGAAGTTTGAATTATTTATTGCGTGAGAAAGAACTGAATATGAGACAAAGGCGATGGATTGAATTGCTTAAGGATTATGATTACATGATTGACTACCATCCTAGTAAAGCTATATGCATTAAGCAGGAAATCTAATAGTATTGAGGCTCAAATTAAAAAATCGAGGTTACTAAACCTAGTACAACTGAGAGCATTGAATGTTGAGCTGAATTTGAGGTAGAATGAAGCATTGTTGGCTACATTGAAGCTTAAACTGGTATTGTATGAAAGGATCAGAAAAGCTCAAATTAAGGATCCAGAAGTAGTGAAACTTATTGAGAAGTTAAACAGAATCCGAGTTCTAAGTTTGAATTGAGGAATGATACAATGTGGTTGAAGCAAAGATTATGTGTACCTGATGTCGATGATTTGAGGAAAGAAATTTTGGAGGAAGCATATATAGCAGCTTATGCTATGAATCCTAGTACTACTAAGATGTACAATACACTGAAACAACATTTTTAGTGGCTAGCGATGAAGAAGCAAGTGGCATAGTATAAAGCTAAATGTTTGACATGCCAACAGATTAAGGCAGAGCATCAAACTCTAGTTGGAAAGTTACAGTCATTACCTATTCTGAAGTGGAAATGGGATAGGATCACTATGGATTTCATTAAGGGTTTGTTGAGGACTCCGAGGCAACATGATGCCATATGGGTCATTGTTAACAAATTGACAAAATCGGCTAATTTCTTACCTATGAGGGAGAATAATACACTAGATCAGTTAGCCTGGAAGTATGTTAATAAGGTAGTGAGATTACATGGAGTTTTAGTGTCCATTGTATCGAACCAAGACCCCATATTTACTTCTAGATTTTGGGTTAGTTTACAAACAACTTTTAGTACAAGGTTAAACTTTAGTATATCCTTTCATCCTCAGACAGACGGATAAAGTGAAAGAACTATGAAGACTATTGAGGATATGTTCAGAGCTTGTGTTTTAAAGTTCCAAGGAGCATAGGATCAATATGTAGCTATCATTGAATTTGCATACAACAATCACTATCACCGTAGTATTGGTATGGCTCCATATAAAGCATTATATCACAGAAAGTGTCATTCGCCTTTGTATTGGGATAAAGAGGGCCTAAGGATTGTTTAAGGCCCATAGTTGATTCAAGATACTGTTAATAAGGTTAAACTGATCAGTATTAGAATTAAGGCGGCTCAAGATAGGCATAAAAATTATGTCGATCAGCACCTGAGAGATATGGAGTACCAAATGGGAGATAAGGTGTTCTTGAGAGTATCACTTTGGCAAGGAGTGCTAAGGTTTAGTAAAAGGGGTAAGTTAAGCCCTAGATATATTAGTCCACATGAGATTACTGAGAGAGTTGGGCTTACACGTTAGCATTACCAACAGAGATGGTTCAAATCTATAATGTGTTTCATACTAGTATGCTCAGGAGATATCAGTCAGATCCGACACATGTTACTAGCACAGGAAATTGAAATTGCAAGTAATTTGACTTATGTTGAGGAATCGGTTAAGATGGTTAGTTGTCAAACTAAGCGATTGAGAAACTAAGTGATCCCATTGGTTAACGTCCTTTAGAGGAATCATTCGAGAGAAGAAGTCACATGGGAAACTGAGGAGAATATGAGGAAACTATACCCCCATCTGTTTGATCATTCAGGTAAGAATTTTGATGACAAAATTTCTCAAGGAGGGAGAATTGTAATAGCCAGTTTCCAAAACATTACTGAGGGTTAGAGTCTTAGGTTATTGAGTCACGTGAATAATTTCATCGAGAATTTATGAAATGCATTTCATTCACATGCATATCATTAGCATACATACATGAATTATGATTTCGTACATATTACAAAGATAGTATATGCACTCAGTTGACATATTCCGAGTTATGAAAGGTTTAAAATGGTTATGATATGATTGTGTATTGTTTATGTCTTAAATTTTTAATTTGATGGATTACAATTAGTAATTTGGAATTAATTGTTATAATTGGGATATTGATGAATTAACATGTACATTTGGATTAGAAAAAATGTCAAGTGGCAAAACAAGTTGACACATAATAGTAGAAATAAGTGAAACGTGGTAGTAGGATTGAGTGACAAAGGGCTTAGAGATTGAATGGCAAATGGCATAGAGATTGAGTGACAAATGGACTAAGTATTTAAGTAACATTTGGTAGCTTAAGCAGAAGACATGTAACATGTGTCTCGACTTGACAAGTGTCTCAACACTCACCATACACCTAACCCACACAACACATATATGATATAACCATCTTCTCTTTTGTTTTTGCTAAATGTATCATCTTCTTCTTCTCTCATTTTCGACACTCACACCCAACCCTCACAACTTTGAGTTTTTCCAAAATTTTGACCTTTGTCACTCTAATAATTTGTTGTCTTCATCTTTTTTCTAAAAATCTAACCTATTTTCACCTTGAATTTGTGATGATCTTGCATGTTTGGAAGGCTAGGTTAACTTGATAATTGAGGAGGCTTTTGAGCTGAACCAGTAAGTGAATTACTGACCTATGGTGACATATGTTAGTATAGAATTTATGATGATTGTTTAGGGATGGATTGGTTGTGATAATGGTGTTTAATGAGTGATGGGATACTGATGAATAAATGGATACAATCATGTTCTATTTTTGAGCGCATGAAAACAATAATTTATGAGTAGTTGTATGGATGATTTTGAGTTGGGATTTGAGGTGAAATTGATGAGGAATTGAAGTATAATTAATGAACTATTAAGAAGACGTTTTGAATTTGGTATGAAGGTGTTAAAATCTAGAGAAATTGAAGGAAATTAGAGAGTGAACACTCGGTTCACTCATCTCACGATCGTGGGAAGGTCCTCCACGATCGTAGGCAACGCTTTGGAAATGAAAATTTCTATTTTGTGTGATTGCTGAACCAATTAAGGAACTTTACTTTGTTGCATTTAGACTTGATTAAGGCTTAAAATGAGCCTAGTTTGATGTTGGATTAGTTGGTTAAGTGTTTGATAAGTTTAGGTTGTTAATTGATGAATGTATGGTTGATGAATTTAAAATAATCAAGTTGATTTAATTCGGGAAATTGTGTGAATATTTATAATGCTAGAAAAGGGTTGGTGAATGTATGGTTGATGAATTTAGAATAATCAAGTTGATTTAAGGTATAAACGTAATTGCAAACTAGTTTTATCTAAACTATGATGTATGAATGGTTAAGATTTGTGAATAAGGATACATACCTGGAAAGTCAATTGAGCATGCATTAAACATGACACATATACATGTGCATGATTGAATTTTTATATGATTGATCAACTTTGTAATATGTAAAATATATGTGTATTGCATGATTAAAGAAGCACAAGTTGATCATCAGCATCTAGACATGTCCAGATCATCAAGGTAATAACTTATTTGGAGTATATTGTGAGTTAACCTAGATGTTTTCTCACTATGACTGAATTGATTTCGATTAACTTTTAGATATTGAACTGTTATTGATATGATTATGATATACTTGAGAATGTGAAAAAAGAGCTTAAAGCTTATAATAAGCTCGGTATCAACAATAGGTATGAGATAGAATATGAAATGAGCCCAGTATCTACAATAGATACGGGACAATAAATAGGCACTCGGCAAGAACAAAAAAAATGAAAGTGGGGTCACATATGCATTTGTATATATAACTTTACATGTATTGTGTGAATGATTACAATGAATCACTGAATCATTTTAATATAGTGATAAGCGATGTTGTGTGTTGTTAAACTTGTTAAAAATGTGATGAACGGTAATATGGTATAACAAGTTAGATACTGTGATATACTTGTGAATTTGGTTTCCTATTAGTGATGTTTGTGTTTTAACTTGAGTGAGCACATCGATGATGGTTCACTCACTGAGTTCGCAAACTCATCAAAATTGAAAAGTTGATTTTCAAGTAAAAGGGAGACCTATCTTCTAAGGTGATAGAGTAGAAGCATAGTACTTGTGTTTTTGGAAATAAGAATGGCTCAAAGGTCTGGTCAGTTGTTACTGAGGATTCTAGATAGAATACTTTTGTTTAGTTTCTCTTTTCATATAGAACATTTTGTAAAAGAGCAGTAAACTCTCAGATATTTTTGGTAACGTAAATATATGGATTATGAAGTGTAATGCTACAATGTAAGTTATGCTGCGATTAAAATGGGAAAAGTTAATCTTTTGAATACTTGTGTTAAATGTCATGCCGTAATAAGTTAATGAGATTATTTTAACGTGCCATTTTCATAAGGTATATTCTCGAAGGTCCTATGGATGTTCAGCTTACACTCTATGGAAGTGGTATGTTACATGAATTGCATGTGTTTTGGGCATGATTAAGTGATTAATTTTTTTGTTAATCAATAGGTTTGAAGGTGGTTTTAGGATGGAAGGATAGAAGAACCAAAGAGAAAGCAAGTCATGTGATCCAGAGGAAAGCTGGAATTTTCCTAGGCTGACCCATCACCAATTTTAAGCTTTCACAAGATACAACTCTTGTTTTATATTTTTCGTTTTCTATCCAAAAGAAAGAGGAGAAATTCAGTTTCAAATTTGTGAAATAACAACCCAATTTGGATAAGAAATCAATAGGATGTCATGGATTGAAGTGAAGACAGAAAATAGAGTTTTTTGGAAAATTCCATCTGACAACTTCCTCCTTTCTACATCATTGTAAGCATTAAATGGGGTATAAAAACTCAATTTTAAACCCTAGAAAAGAAGAGGTCATGCAAGAAATCCAAGGGAGTGAGAAGAACGCATTTTTTAGAGAAAAACCAAGAGAATTCAAGGTGGAATCAAAGGATTTCAAGGAGACACAAAGCTGCCACCGTAGAATTCCAGCTTTACTCTCCAACATATAAGCCTTACTTCTTCTCTTTTCTTACTTCTTTGTTGTAATTTATTGATTTAGAAGGATGTATGGATATGTTATGAACATGTTGGATCATATTTTTATTGATTTCTAAGTATTTATTAGGATTGTTATTGCCTAAACTATGTAGTACCTGGCTTTATTCAATGTTACGGATGTGTTTGATGTTATTTGATGTTTATGGTATATGGCTGTGCATACTTAGCTCACATAGAGATATGGAATTAAGAAATATGTTAGTAAGTTTCATGAGAGTGGTCTTACACCAAGAATGGGCTTACACCAAGAATACTCCATATATCAAGTTTCCTTGCCCTTTGGAGAGAGATCTTGAACGGAAAAGTGGTTGTCCAAATATCTGTTCATATCCTTTTAATGGTTAAGTGAAAAATGGGAAGTGACAGCTTACATAATTCATTTACTTCATTAATCATAGCTTTTTTGGTTCAAGTAATGAGAGTAAAAGAACCAACACATGAGGAAATTTTGGACTAAACATAATGAAATTTGCTAAAGTGAGAGAATACATAGTTAGGTAATAAAAATCCTAAGTTGTTAAATTGATACTTTGATTCACCATTTTCTAAATTTGTGTTCTTATTTTTATGACAACCCTAAAGTGTGTATGTATGACTCTTAATTTTTATATTTTGGATCTTTCAAATCTAATTATTTGAGTTTCCTGAGTAAAACAAATTTTGGATCATTTCGGTGACTAACCAATCCCTGTGGGACGATACCTATTTATACCATGATTTTCGATTTATATACTTACTGAATTTGGCATACAACTGTTTCTCCCTCATAATCTATAAAATTACTCTTAAGTGCTCAGTATCTTCCTCTCTGCTCTTCGAATAAACCATAATATCATCGATAAACATTATTATAAAACGATCTAGGTAGGGTTAAAACACCTTGTTCATCAGAGCCATAAATGTTGCTAGGGCATTAATCAACCCAAACGGCAATACTAAAAACTCAAATTGCCCATACTTGCTCCTAAACACACTTTTCAGTACATCAGCCTCTGATATCTTCAACTAATAGTACCCAGATCTCAAGTCCAACTTAGTGAACATCTTAGCTCCCTGTAACTGATCAAAAAAATCATCTATTCTAGGCAACGGGTACTTATTCTTCACTGTTACCTGATTCAGTTGCCTATAATTGATGCACAGTCTCAAAGTCCCAACTTTCTTCTTCACAAACAAGACTGGAGCTCCCTATGGTAATACACTGGGTCTGATGAAATCTTTTTCCAACATTTCCTACAACTAAGCCTTCAATTCCTTTAGCTCTAAAGGTGTCATCCTATATGGAGGAATAGATATAGGAGTAGCACCTGGAACTAAGTCGATCGTAAACTCTATTTTCCTGTCTAAAGGTAAAGCAGATAACTCGACAAGAAACAAATCTAGGAATTCCTTAACAACAGGAATGTCCTGCACATTCTGCTCAGTTCAGGTATCAACTACATGGGCCAGATAGGCCTCACATACCCCTCTGATCAATCTTAGGCACTCATGAATGAGATTAGTCTAGCCGGCACTGCTTGACTAATACCTCTGAATACTGCTCTCGGCTGATTAGGAGATTCTAATATTACCTCTTTAGTATAGCAGTTCATGATAGCCCTATGAGCAGTGAGCCAACCAATGCCTAGAATAATATCTATCTCTCTCAACTGTAATACAATCAAATCTGCCTCCAATTCTTTCTGATAAATTCGAATCAAACACCTCTAACAAACTTCTCCTATTAGTGTAGTACTACCTATCGGTGTACTCAACTCCAATCCATATTTTAGTAGTTCTCTATTACAATGCAGCTTAGATGCTATATGCGGTACGATAAAAGAACGCACAGATCTAGGATCTAGCAATGCCAAAGCCTCATAAGTAAAGATATTTAACACACCTGCAATGACATCTGGAGCATTCTGAGCCTCCTATCTAGTCATTGTATAAACTCTAGCCTGAGACTGTGGTTGATTGCTCTGCACCTCAGTCCTGATAGTAGGACTTCCAGAACTCATTCTGCCTCTACCACAGCCTCTCTATCCAAATCCATTAGCTCGGCTCTGCTGGACACTCGTTTTGATTACTATTCCTCCTTTCCTTCCAGGCTGTGCTCTATAAACAATAGAACAGTCTCTGATCTGGTGATCAAAAGAGCCACATCGAAGGCAAGCTTCAGATAGTTTTCAGCATTCAATACTATGCTTCTTCCCAAAATGCTCACAATTAGGTAGTTGTCCTGATACTGCACCTCTTCCACTGCTAAACTGCACATAGCTACCCCTCTGTCTGAACCTCGATTGTCTTGATCTAGCCAGCAGCCGAGAAGATCTATTCCGGCACTTACTAACCTTCTGCCAGAACTACCTTGAGATTCACTGGGCCTCTTCATTCTAAACTCTTGTCTGTATTCCCCTTGATTGTCTCTCAATAGTTGCTCTATTCAGATCGAGGCTGCTCTCAACTTTGAGAAACTACTCAAGTTCATAATAGCCAGCCTTGTCCAAATATCCATATTTAGCCCATCTTCAAATCTCCTACACTTGTCTTCCTCAGTAGGAATTAAGGCAGTAGCACAACTCATCAATTCATTGAACTTTATTTCATACTCTGCCACAGAGAGATTGCCCAACTTTAAATGCAGAAATTCTTTCATCTTTCTGTCCAGATAGATTTTGGGTATATAGTTCTCCTTGAAGACCTTCAGAAAGTCTTCCCACCACAAGTCCCAAGGCTTAGTGGTACTGCCTAGAATAGTCTTCCACTATTAGTACGTTGGGCCTTGCAGTAATGAGATTGTATAGTCGAACTTCTCGTCTGACTCGCAATCCATCTGATCGAAGACTCTCTTCGTTCTCTCTAACCATCTTTCGGCCTCTGTAGGGTTTGTACTTTTGTAGAAGTCCACAGCCCCCTACTTTCTCAGTTTATCATACCTCCTTTCCCTTCTCTCGGGAATTTTTGGAGGCATTCTTTCAAGTCAAGATAATAAAGATTCTCTACTAGCTCCTACTGATTCTAGGTCAGCTGATTGTCACACTTGATCACCTATGGTGGATAACCTATAATAGACAATAGCTTTAATTACTATCCGTATTTCTCATGATATTTCATGTCTAATTTCTTATATATCCCTATAGATGCCAAACCATGTTCTGATACCAATCATTGTAGCACCCCCACTCCTATCTGACACGTGCCCGTACGTTCTTCTGACATTCAAGTACATGGGTGATCATTTTTACCAATCATGTTGTACTAAAATATCAGTTCGCCAACAAAGAGATAAAACTAAGATTGATCTGATGGATGCTACAACTATAACAATTTGGTATTGAGATTAGAGATAAGAAAGG
>JANZXP010006934.1:0-14461 GCA_027576715.1 Erythroxylum flavicans | reverse complement strand
ATCATATATGAATTAAAGTGAGTATCTTAAGCATTTTCGTATCATTAATCGCTAAGTGTAAATGATTAAATGTATCAACAATTAATCACATATCAAATATAAAACTTAAATAATAATAAAAATTAAAATTGTATTTCTAAAGGAGGTTGTGTCTCATCATCTTCAAAAATTCTAAATTCTTCAATGCTATCTAAAGGCTTGTAAACTATGCATGCATTAACATCTTCTTCTGCATTCAAATAATTTTTAGTTTTTTCATTGCAATCTCTTCTTTTAGGTTACAATTAAAAAATAAATGTTAGAATACATGTGACAAATATTATATATAATTTAATGAAATGTTACTTATATGATCATTAAACTTAATTTTTAAATTTAGATCGAACTAATTATGAAAGGACTCATTCTGAAGTTCCTCTTCTAGAACCTGAGTGGAGGCCTCCAGGTGACCCCCGGTAGCCCTCCAATCAATATCTGACTCGACCAAAGGGTTCCCGCAAAGCCAAATCATTCAACTATTTAAAACCTTGTATACTTTAATAATTAAAAGGGTAGAAAATAGTGAGAATTATTTTTCTATCATTTTATTGAAAATTTTGGAAGTATAATGATTGCATTTTAACATTCCCAAAATTTTTTAAAGCCCTATAAAATTTAAAAACACTTCTATATTCATACCAATTTCTCAACAACAAATTTTAGATTTTAAGTTAACTCACAAGCAACCTGATAGATGTGATTTGCATCATGTTTTAAGGTTTAATTTATTATGTATTAAGTGTTAATTTTGAGTGTTTAGTGTGTGTTTAGGTTAGAATTGTGTTAGTTTATGTGTTTAAGTGTTTTTATAGGTTAGTATATGTCTTTAAGCTTAAATATTATGTTTTTGAGGTACCTTGATGTGTTTGTTAGTGTTTCATGGCCAACGTCAAAGAACGGAGAAGTTTCAGAGACTTTTGGGCTGAAACCATGGCCCACGATCATGGCACAATAGGCCACATTCATGACAAAAACATGTGAGACAGACCATGATCGTGGCCTAAGGGACACGAATGTGACAAAAGACTATGCCTAGCCCATGATCGTGGAAAAGGTTTGATGATGGCGACGATTATGGCCTGTGTTGAGCAGATGCACAAATAAAACGAAAATTCAAGTTTTAAGGGATTTTTCGGACTGTTTCGACCCCAGAAAAACCTTAGGGCTGCCAAGGTATTTAAAGAACATAAATAACAGAAGATGAGAGCTTTTGCATCAGCCACAATCCCGAGCCCTGGAGATCTTTATTGAGAGATTGAGGAAGGAAATGAAGGAAGAGAGACGTGGAGACGAAGCCTACATGAAGTACTTCTTAGAAAAGGAGGTTTCCCATCATTGTTGCCTCTGTCATTTCATTCCAAATCTATTTCTGGTTTTATTTCATTCTTTAGGATTGTACAGAATTTGAGATAACCATAGATGATAGATTCGTTGAATGTTAAGGACTTGTCCAAACTCAACTTTGGGAATTTTGTCTTTGATATTAATGAAATTTGATTGTCGTGGCTTTATTGGATTGTTTGTGATTTAATTTTTACACTTCATAACTCGATAACAAATTAAGAGAGCGAACCGAGTGAAAATCATTAAATTGGGCTAACGAGAGTTAGGTAATTTAACCGATCAAGAATTGAATCAAACTAGTAAATTTGTGAAATGAGAGATCTTGCATAGGTTTTCGGTATTTTTTTTGGATAACTTAAGATCTAGTTTAGGTCTGGGATAAATTGTGAATCAAGAGGTTACAATCTCTCATAATCTGATTAGGATTAATGATTATGGTTGCGTTTGGATCTGCGGTGCAGTGGGGATAAGTACTTATTCACCGTAGTTTCCAAACACAATCACACGTTTGGATATGCGGGCGACAACTAGAGGTTGAGGGAAAGTGTGGAGCCACCGCAGAAATTGATAATCAGAAAGAGGGTTGTAGTAGGAAAGTGCTTCTATGGTAGAAATTCTACTTTCCATTAATAACCTTCTGATAATTAATATTTTCCATTATACCCTCAACTAATAGAAAGCAAGTTCAAAGTATTTATAATTTATATTTATATGATTAATAATATTTTTTAATGAAATATTTTATTTATTAAATTTATTTTATTTATATTTTCTTATTTTAATTTAATATTTTATTATTTATACTTTTAAATTTATATAACTAATAATATTTTTTAATTATTTATGAAAAAATTAATAGTTTATTAAAGCAATAGGCTTTTTAGTCATTTTATCTCTTTTCAACAACCGCAACCGCACTTGCCAAACACCTATTTTCATATTTCAGTAGTTACTAAAATAACAATCCTAAATGCATAAGTACTTATTGAGAACAAGTACTTATTATTTCAGTAGGTTGATTTCTGTAGGTTATCAACCGCCACCACTCCCCCAAACCAACCCTATAACTCGAGAAAGAATAATCAACCCTAAGACTATCTAGAACCGGTAATCCAATAAATTCATAATTAATTAGGTTTTTATTAAAGTCGGACAAAAATCTCCTTTCTCTCAATTAGTAGTTTTTAGGGTGTTTTGTGATTGGGTGATACAATTGCTATCTTGTTTATATTTCTGAATTTGATTATTGGAATTAGTTGCGTGATTGAATAATTTCTTGTTTAGTTTTGTTTATTTTAAATTATTTAGAATTGAGATTAGTATTAGATTTTAGGATTAGATTAACCCTCCTAGTGGGATTGACACCTTAGGTACTACGTGAATGACCCGTGTACTTGTGGAATATCGAGGTTTAAAAATATTAAAACTTTGTCAAATCAGAACCAACGATCAAGTTTTTAGCGCTGTTGATGAGGAAGCAATTACTTTAGTTCTTTAGTCTAAGGCTTTTCCACTATCTTTTGTTTTTAAATTAAAAAATATTTTGGGCCATAAAGTAGAGACACATCACAGCATCTTAGAGTGAGAATGAGACATTTGAAGAGTTAGATGCTAAGAAGAGATAAAAAGAACGATCATGGAAGATGTAGACTATAGGGAGTAAAGGATGTTTACGGAATTCAATAAACCCCAATTTGGTTGGGTAAATCATCAACATTATATGTACCCGTACACTTCGGGGTGGCAGAACCATCCTGATTTCTATTGGTCCAACAATGCAAGTACTTATATGGGACTTCAAGACCTATTTGAATTTCAACATGATGAATCCAATTCATGGGATTCCAAGCTGGACAAAATTATGGATAAGCTCATAGATATGGAAAAGAACCAGAAGAGATTGAAAGAGAAGTTTAAACAAGTAGCAGAAGATCATGCCTTTTCTATTGCGTAGCATGAAAATAAATTCAATAGAGCTATGTCAGCCTATCACACTTAGGAATGGGGTAGAGCTAGAAGAACTAGTAAGAAATTAAGCTAAACTCGATCTTATAGAAGATCAAGAAAAGAATGTCCACCCTCCTTTTATTCACCAGTTCTTGATATAGCATATTTGAACATCGAAAAATCTTAGGTAGATGTCCATAAAGATAACCCTATCTTTTGGATTAACGATGACAATGTGACATTCAATATAAATGATGTATTTAAGAATCCGAAGGATAGTAACTCATTCAAGATAATTGATATGTTCGAATCTTATAAGGAACAAGAGGATGAATAACAGATGACAACAAACATCGAGTTTGAAGAAGCTATAATAGTCTCTGTTCGTGAAGAGGAAGAAGCGGAGGAGACAAAGGTGATTAAGGAAGAAAGAGAGCAACTCATCTTCATACAGGACAAACTGTTAGATTCAATGGAAGATTCAGGGAGTTTTGTTATTCCCTATTTTGTTAAAAGTTCACTTGAAAGAAGGACATTATTGAGCTTAATTATTTTTCATAATGATATCAACATTGTCCTTCAGATTATGTTGTAATTTGTAGCTTACTTATAGGCTACAAAACTGATATTGAATGAAAAAGATGGAAGCAAGCAGCTCATAATTAATCCCGGATAAGTTTTTAAGGATAGAGCATCGAGCTACTAATGTTAAAAGAAGCACTATATGGGAGGCAACCCATGGAATTTTATGTCCTTTGATTGTTTTTGTTAGAACATTTGAATTATGTAGTTAGGATTATTTTGTTTCCAAATAAAACTAAGAAGGAATAGGACTTCGAGATAAATTGGATGTTTGAGCAAGCAAGAAAAAAAGAGGTGAAAGGGCTACAAAAGAATTAAGAAGTGATTTTAAAAAGAATGTGAAAAGAACAACAGAATAAAGAAAATGAAGAATTAGTGGAAAACAAGGCCACGATCGTGGCTTGCGACTGGGCAGAAGAGGGGAACACACGTTTTTAAAGAAATTTTTACCATTTTACCCTCCAACCACCTATATATTCATTTCTAACTTCACTTTTTCATTCACTTTCATTTTTGTTTTATCTCTCTAAAATTGAAACCTACAAAAGCTCTTACATCTCTCTACAAAATTTTAAACCTCTAAATTTTTTCCAAATTCTACCTAATTTCCAAGAAATATATCACACATTAAGCAATCAGCAGACGGGAGCAATTAGGAAGAAATTAAGTTGCAGGATATGGAGAAGAAACAGAGTAGCAGACTTCGAAGTGCCCTTCCTGATCTACACAGAGGAGAAAGGTATTTGTTTCTAGTCTTTAAATGCTAGGCAAATAGTAGTTCTTTAATATTTTGATTTTAAAACGCTTGATAGGTTAGAATTGTGCGAGAGGGTAGAAAACATAGCTGAAAGAATCCAGTGGGCCCAATTTATACGTTCCCAACTTCCTATCTACTAGGAGCTCACTTTGGAAATTTTCACTTCCCTGTCTTATAACCCTACAAACCCAACGAATTGTGGTTGAGGTTGAGAGGAAGAGCTTATGAACTGAATATAGAAATCATGTGCGATATGTGTGGATTCCCCGAAACCTCCATTATCGATAAGCATGATGATTTTTCTCCTTCTCAATATTGGAATGAAATCATTGGAATGAGCAATTTCATGCGAAGAATACTTACAACAACATAATAATATCCCACAAGCATTTGTTACTACACAAATTCTTGTGTTAGCTGGTTTTTGATAAATCAAAAGACAACAAGTGTTCCACAAAGGAACTCTTTATGTTATGGTGCATAGACCAGAGCATTTCAATGTGCACATCCACATATGTCCTAAATGTTATTATTGTGACTTTGTGCAAGAGGAGCAATAATTTAGGTATTGAGTATTAGTGTCTGCCATTGCTAAATATTATAGCGTGGACCATAGTGGGTTAACTATCCATCTCCTTGACTTCCTAAACCATCACCATTTATAGCAAGTTGAAATCCTTAAGTCCCACAACATGGAACTCAATGAAGTCAGCTAAAAGACACGTGGGATGATTAGGGCCAGTCAGGCGAGTTTGAGTTCAGCACTACCTTAGTAGGTAAAAGAGGACTCAATCAGTAAAGAGTCTGAGGAAGAGGAAGAAGCTGAAGATCAAGGCTGGAAGAAAGTCCTGCAAGCAATCTCTGCAACCAACATGACAGTTACTGATACACTGGGGAAGCACAACAGAATGATGAAGGGGATGGCTCGAACACAACAATGCCAGAGCTGGGATATTTGTCATATAAATCAATATTTCAAGTCATAGGGTGTTCAATTGCCGCCTCCAACACCATCCCCTCCTCCATCTCCATTAGTGACCACAGACGAATGCAAGAGGTTAGGGATAGGAACCACTTTGATTTGACTCTCGAAGAACGAACAAGCCTGATTGACCTTTTGAAAGAATACAAGGATGTCTTTGCATGGTCCTAGGATGATATGCCTGAACTCAGCACAGACATAGTTCAGCATAAAATCCCTTTGTATTCTGATGCCAAGCCAGTCAAGCAGAAACTGAGGAGAATTAGGCCCGAATAGACGTTGAAAATCAAAGAGGAAGTAGAAAAGCAGCTAAAGGCAGGATCCGCATGTGCGTTGACTTTCGCGACCTCAACAAAGTAGGTCCCAAGGAGGATTTCCCTTTGCCACACATTTCAATCTTGGTTGGCAATACAGCGGGGCATGAATTATTATCCATCATGGATGGCTTCTCAGGGTACAATCAAATAAAGATGGCGCCAGAAGATATGCAGAAAACCCATTTTATAGTGGGGAAGATTTTTCTACCGTGTCATGCCTTTACTTAAAAAAGAAACTTAAAAAAGCCGGGGTAACATATCAAAGGGCAACTACAATCTTGTTGCATGACATGTTGCATAATAAAAAAAAAGGTTTCAGTATATGTTGATAACATGATAGTGAAGTCTAGGGGCAGAGATGAACACTGTGCGGCATTAATCAAATTCTTTGACCGAATACGTCAGTACCAGTTGAGGCTTAATCCCCAAAAATGCGCCTTTGGTGTCACATCAGGAAAACTGGAAGGGTTTCTCGTCAATCAAAGAGCTAAAGAGGTCGACCCTAAAAAAGAAAGGGCCCCTCAAGAAATGACCCCACCCAGAAACCTGAAAGAGCTCAAATCTCTCCAAGGAAGGTTAGTATTTTAAATATACGACGGTTCATTTCCAATTTATCAGGAAGATGCCAACACGCCTTCGAAAGCCTGAAGGAATATTTACTAAATACTAAATGGCAGCTCCAGAGAAAGGAAGGTCTTTGATCTTATACATAGCAGTTATGGACAATTCCTTAGGCGCTTTGCTCGAAAAAAAGAATGATGAAGGGCGGGAAAGGGCCTTTTTTAAGCCGCATGATGGTGGATGCAGAGAACAAATACTCGCCTATCGAGAAGATGTGCCTCGCACAACTATTCCCAGTCAAAAAGCTCAGGTTGGCACATCAAACCATGCTCATATCCTACATCATGACAAGATCAGCACTATCGGGGAATTGAATTTAGCCAAATGGGCAGTTTTACTAATTGAATTTGTTATCCTATATGCCCGCGATCAAAGGACAAGCCCTTGCAGACTTCCTGGCAGCGCATCCAGTTCCAGACCCCTGAACACGGACCTTCCTGATGAATCAGTCTTTACGGTCGAGGCCGGATTTCCAAAGTGGGAAGGCGGCACACCCAGAACAAATTGAAGATCAAACTCTACGTTCAGGCACAGGAATTGTATTCGTCACACCACAGAAAGGCGTTAACCATTTCTATTTTGCGAAACTGAAAGGCTGTTCAAACAATGAAGCTGAGTACGAAGCGCTCATTGCCGGCCTCCTGGTAGTCTTACAAATTGGTATAAAGGTCCTCATGATCTATGGGGGTTCGCAGTTAATCATTCGCCAGCTCTAGGGTACATATGAAGTACGCAAACCAGAATGAATACCCTACCACGCCATGGCTATGGAGCTCATAAAAGAGTTCAAGCTTCTGCCACGAAAAAGAACGACAAGGCAGACGCATTCGCCAAGTTAGTAGCCGCTCTAGCAGCCCCCCTGGTGGCAGAACATAAGTCATTATACATGACAGGGTCCTGCCTGAAAGAACTTATCCAGGATTGCAATGCTGTCACCATAGTGGAAAGGGCTCCCTGCATGGAAGTATCTATTGAAGATTGGAGACATTTTCTTATTAACTACGTTAAGCACGGCAGATGGCCAGAAGAAAGCCACAAAATCACCCAGCTTCGAAGGCTGATTCTTCAGTGTGTATTTAAACGAAACTTTATACAGAAAGTCTTATGCTGTGGCTGAGATGTTTGTCTAGTGATGAAGCAAAGCAAGCCATGTACGAAGTACATTCAGGGGTGTGTGGTGCCCACGGTCTGGGCCAAAGATGCAAGTTAAGCTCAAACAGATGGGGGTACTACTGGCCTACAATGGTCAATAATTGTATGGACTATGTTAAAGCAACATTTGTCAAATCCACGGAGACTCGATGCCAAACCCCTTGCGTCCTACCGTAGCATTCTGGCCTATCTTTCTGATGCGCTAGTACTAAACGCTCCGGCTGTAGAGTAATAGTAATCACTCATAACAGGCACTTTAAAAAGAGTGAGCAGGGAATAGGGACACGCTACGCCCCTCGTAAGGCCGAGAAAAGGCTCGCTACCGAGTTCTAGTTACCACGGAGTGGTAACATACTCTTTCGTAGATCGGGGAATATTAATATATCTTATTAGGTAATTTAGTAGCTCGAAGCTGAACTGAACCATCGTGAATATAACTAGCGCTTAAGGAAAAGGCCTAGAAGCAGGCAAGTGGATTCCCATCTCTGAAGGTCAGTTGGCAAATTCCCATTCTCGTGGTTACGAAAGTAGGCTATTCATTCGCATCTCTCAAGAAAACAAAACGGTTTAGTCTTAGTCAACCGAGTGAATGCGGAATATTGAACTGATTGATAGCTCTCTATGAACTCTTTCTACTCTACTTAAGCAATAAAGATGAAACTTATCCCCGAACGGGAAAGAGGGAAGGAAGAGATGGCCTTGAGCCTGTTCCGGGTTCTATAAGAATTAGATTGTGCCAGGTCACTTAACTTTGAGTAGGAAATTACAGTGAAAGCTTCATCCTAAGAAATAAGACTGAAGAAGAGCAAGAACATCGGTCATTCCTATTCCGAAAAGGCTAGCTGCTGAGAAAACTCAACCTCTCCAACCAGTCGAGTGTCTTTTCGATCCTCTCCTCCGCCCCTTCGCTACCTTTCTAAGTCTAAGAGTCACTCGCTTCTTTAAGCATGCCCTTAGCACCAAGACTGCCTTCCTCCAAGAGCAGAAAGAGCCATTCTTGCTGCCCGTCTGTCTTCATTCAACGACAAGAGATGTCGGATGAAATAGCTGCGCTCGCTTATTCGATTCGTCTTCGAGCATCGCTGGCAAAAAACCTCGTTGAGAGAGCACTAGGTTGATTCTACAGGAATGGAATCATAGATTGAAGCTTAGGCAAGCCCCTTGAGACTGACTAAGTAAGGAGCAGCGGCTGCCCACTCTGCCTTTCCTTCTTACTTTCCTGAGCGAAGAAGGGAATCGCTACTTCGGATGCAAGCAAGGAAGCGCTAACCTATACCTATACGACTGCTATTCTTATTGATATTGATCAATGCGGGCTAAGGACGTTGATACCTGAGCCCCCTTCCAGTCTTGTTTTCATGCTCCCCAGTCGAGATGCAAAAGAAGTGACCACCGTCGATTCCTAGATGCTTTTTATACGCAATTAAAGAAAGAAATGGTTGAATAATCGGAATAGTCTAATGCCTTGCTCCAGTCGAAGAGCTTTCATCTTCATCGATGCTAAAGGCAAAGGCATGAGCGGAGATAGGAGCACGGGTAGCATTTCAGGCATCGGAGTGAGCTGGAGCACGATGGACAGATGCAGATGCAGAGCAGAGGTAGTTAGATCGAAAGCATCACTAGCACCCCCACTTTTTCAGAGTAAGGCACATAGTTCACAGAGGCTAAGGCATAGGTAGCGGCACCAGTACCAGTAGCATCATAGGCACCAGGCCCTCGGTCTGTCTGTGCGGCTTCGAATGATCGGGTTTCAACGGCTTCCCTAGCTGTGCTGATCTATCTGGCAGTTCACTACGCGCCGAATGATTCTTTGCTATTTCCTCTCTCTGTCTGTTAGCGTGACCCTACTTCTAGCCTGCTTTGTCTTTAAAGAGACGAGCTCTCCTCTTCTCGTCTGGGCCTTAACAACAAATCAAGCGTAACTGCCGCTTCTTACGAGTCGATTTTCCGACTTTTAGATGAGTCCAGTCCTTAAGCTAAGGAAGGACTCAAGTCGTAAAGCCTATCTATGGAGCCTCTGGCTTTAAGGAAGGATGGAAGTAGTCAAGCGTAACAGTTTGATTGGGTTCCTTAGATTTCCCATTAGGCTAATAAAGGGACCGGGCCGATGCTTCTATTCTAACAGCAATCTCGCATCCATAGAGATGGTCTTCTTTAACCACGTAGTCTTATCTCCAGTAAAATAATCCGTCAATCGAGCCGAAACTCGACCTATGAGTGTCAAGGGAGGATTCCCCACTTAGGGCAACCAAGCACGCCCCTTTTTAAAAGTACAAAACGGGGGATGGAACGAAGAAGAGAGACCGATCAAGGAAACAAAGACAGACTAGCTACGCCTGCAAGATCCAGCACCTAAGACTTGAGCCCTCCTTCCCCGAGCCTAAGCGAACGAGCCTGAAAGCCAAGCCGGAAACGAGTATCTTTGTATTCATAGGCAAGCCCGCTCGCCACAAGCAAGCCCTTCCCCATCGAGTCGAGTAGCCTTGAATAGCTCTCTTCTCCCTCTTTCCTTTCGCGTACTCCTCTGTCTCTTTCCTATCTTCTCTCTTCAATTATAGAGACCTGTATATACAAAGATCTAGGTAGCTCATCTACTTCTAAGAAGTAAGAGCTCCTTCCCCTACGCTAAAGAAGAGCCTTTCTAAACTCTTTAATTGTAAGGAGAGGCCTCATTTAGGAGCACGGTTTTCAAAAAACTAGAAATATCGTAAGAAAGCAACTTTTACGCCCGCTACTCCCATTTCTTTCTTGGTTGGACTAAGCCAACCGGTCATTTCCGACAAGTCTTTTTTCATTTTGAGAGCAAGAAGCGGAACTACAGGTATGAAATGAATAGTGTTTTTTACGATTACACCCAACAGCCCACTTGAGCAATTTTCCATTCTCCCATTGATTCCTATGAATATAGGAAACTTGTATTTCTCATTCACAAATCCATCTTTGTTTATGCTGCTAACTCTCAGTTTGGTCCTACTTCTGGTTCATTTTGTTACTAAAAACGGAGGAGGAAAGTCAGTACCAAATGCTTGGCAATCCTTGGTAGAGCTTCTTTATGATTTCGTGCCGAACCCGGTAAACGAACAAATAGGTGGTCTTTCCGGAAATGTTAAACAAAAGTTTTTCCCTTGCATCTCGGTTACTTTGACTTTTTCGTTATTTCGTAATCTCCAGGGTATGATACCTTATAGTTTCACGGTTACAAGTCATTTTCTCATTACTTTGGGTCTCTCGTTTTCGATTTTTATTGGCATTACTATAGTGGGATTTCAAAGAAATGGGCTTCATTTTTTAAGCTTCTTATTACCCGCAGGAGTCCCACTGCCGTTAGCACCTTTTTTAGTACTCCTTGAGCTAATCCCTCATTGTTTTCGCGCATTAAGCTCAGGAATACGTTTATTTGCTAATATGATGGCCGGTCATAGTTCAGTAAAGATTTTAAGTGGGTCCGCTTGGACTATGCTATGTATGAATGATCTTTTATATTTCATAGGGGATCTAGGTCCTTTATTTATAGTTCTTGCATTAACCGGTCTGGAATTAGGTGTAGCTATATTACAAGCTCATGTTTCTACGATCTCAATTTGTATTTACTTGAATGATGCTACAAATCTTCATCAACTTGATTTTTTTTTATAATTGAACAAAAGCGAGGAGCGAAATGGGAGCAGCCTAAACCGTGAAAACGGGGTTTTGGGAGAGCAATACAAGCGTCGTGCTGCTAGGCGAAGCGGTGGAGTGCTGCACCCTAGATGGCGAAAGTCCAGTAGCCGAAAGCATCACTAGCTTACGCTCTGACCCGAGTAGCATGGGGCACGTGGAATCCCGTGTGAGACCACCTTGCAAGGCTAAATACTCCTGGGTGACCGATAGCGAAGTAGTACCGTGAGGGAAGGGTGAAAATAAGCCCCATCGGGGAGTGAAATAGAACATGAAACCGTAAGCTCCCAAGCAGTGGGAGGAGCCCGGGGCAGCTACTACCCATCCCTGCTTCGCACTTTCCAGTGACTACGTACCTGTACCTGTCTTTCGGACCAGGGAAAGTTGCTTCCTGCTTAGAGAGGGTGTCCTGGCTCTATTATTCATATTCTGTACATAAAGATAGGCATGGGCCCTAATGAAAATCAAATAACTGAATACTGTCTCACCCACTGGCTGCCCCGTAACCCGTCTTTCAAAGAAACTGGCCTGACAGCAAAACAAAGGCAACCCAACTATCTGCAAGGGAACCCGCTGAATGACTGCGAACTCTAACTTCAACCAGATATTCATCCTTAATACTTGCTCTAACGGACTCCTACCTGAAAAAGTAAGGTATAAGAAATGAATTCCTCCTCAATAGGTCGAGTCATTTCAATATACACGTTGCCCCTTACTCAGTATCGTATCTTTCTCTCCTCAATTTCTGATTTTCCTATATAGGTTTTTTTATATTGAACCTCGTATGGTCTCGCCCTACCTCCACCTATCGGTCGAGCAAACTATCCCTCGGACTAATAAAGCATCGAACCTCTCGTTGTCTTGTCACTTGAGTAGCTCCGCACCTTTGGTTAGGAAAAAGGGGTTGATAACGCCGTGATAACTTCCCTTTGGTATGGCACCTTGAAACTTGACTTTCTCTTTCATTGGGAAAACGGGATGGTTTTTCTGCCTGGCGAGCAAGTTGAAATAGACATACAAACCTCTCGCCTCTCTCGCTACTAGGCTCCATTGTTCGCGGAAAGTATGGAGCTCTAAGGGTCTCGAGATTCTATACTTCTAGGAATCGGGACTGCTGCTGTTCGGGTTCGGAAGGAAATAGAGTAATGAGTATAGAGTCAAGGGTCCGGAGAGATAGATATGTAAAAAGCAGGTAAGGTGGCAATGAGGAAAGGAAGGACAGCACCTGGAACTCGATCAATACAATGCTGGTCAGCCTAAGACCGTAAAGGCCCAGTTCCAGTATTGAAGGAAGCATTGCATAGAAAGCATTTTTGTATAAGGTTCCCACAAAAAATAGATAAGGGATCTTGCCCTATAACCTAGTGAAGAGGGAAGATCAGATCCAATATGTCAATAGTCTTTTTTAACTCCTAAATCTATTTCAAATACCCTGGAAGCAGCAAAGAAAGCAGCAAGTGAAGAGATAAGGCCTCTAAAGGGAGTGAAAGGGAGTGAGTGCCCCTCGTGCTCCCTCTCTCTTTATTCTCGCCCGGCCCTACCCTGTGTGGCAATCCCCCAAAAATGTTTTTCTAGCCAGTTAATAGAAAAAGAGGTTCTAATTCCCCTTTGCTTTGTAAACTATGATAATGACTGAGGCTATTGTAATAGTCATTACCATGAGTTGAATGGCCAGGTTGAGCCCCTCATTCGGGTGACCTCAGCAGGAGAGGAGCCTTTGGTTTTTTCATCTATAACGGATGAGATAAACAAAGAAAGAATCAATGTCGACACAGAGGATACGACCTCGAGTCAGGAGCTGAGAAAGCTTTAAAAACGGGAAGGATAAGATCATAATGTGAAGGGTTCAGGAAGCGCTAAGCGCACTACACTAATTAATATAAGAAAGGGAAGGCTTTACGAGATGAGATCAGAAAGGCCATCTATCCATCTATTCGAGTAAGGCTCTTCTGTTGTTCGCTTTGCTCCTGGCGTTTATTTGTTACGTATACTGTCTACTGCATTAGGGTTAGCAAGCTGAGTACGCTATGCTGGCTGAGCTGTTTTCGTGCGCTACGCTAGGGTCGGACTATTCCACAAGACCTCATGCCAATGCCCAGCATATGTCAGGCACACCGTTTCAGAGATCCAACCCTGTAATGAAAGGAAGCGAAGCAAGCTTTCCGCCTTTTGTCCCGGCTCGAGGCTCGGTATTGATAGTAGTATCAGTCTTTCCATGTCCTGTGTATGAGAGTAATGGTTGAGAGTCTCAGGAAAAACCTGGGTTATTTCTTTTGGTACCGGGCACAGCAGAATGAGGCTCAGCGAACGGATAAACTAGAGCCCCTACTTTCCTTGCTAAACCAGAGTAGCTTGTCCATAAAAGCCCAGTTTACCAGGTGGAGCTACAAATGGGTTTTTGGAAAGGGTGCGTTCACGTCAGTTTATAAGATTTGAATTATTTAGTTCGTTCCTTCTACTTTTGTCGAGATTGGGTTGGACTGAAGTTCTAACAAAGAATCAGGATTCGATCCAGTTGGTTTCCAGCCGCAGGTGTCCTGGTCCTGGACCTACGGCTACCTTGTTACGAATGGCTGACAGCGGGTGGACTCCCAATGCAGGCTCAGTTCCGGAACCAGTAGCGGGCTTAAAAAAGAACGATATAAAGCTCTGACAAAGCCATGAATCGGAAATCTTGAAGATATTTATATTATTAGAATATATCCTTATTTTTAATTAAAAGGTTTTTTTAAAGAAAAAAAAGAGACTAGTTGGCAAGATAAGATTCTAAATACTATTAATGGGAACAGAAAGTGCGATTCTTTGATTCTGGTATATGATTGATCTATCGTGAGAGTTCCTTAACTGAGGATTATCCGGGGAAAGGTAGTTTAATTGACGTTAGTCTTTGACCCGTGAGTTAGCTTTCTGTGGTTAAGGCTTCAAAGCTGTGTTCTGTAGATTGGTTGCTTTCTCAGAGTGGGGACAGTGTTTTCTACGATAGATAAGTAGAGAAGTCTTGGTTAATTTAGAACTTCGGTAAGAAGAGAGGTTCAAGTCTTTAAGCTATTGGCTGGAAGAGAG
>JANZXP010006906.1:0-14465 GCA_027576715.1 Erythroxylum flavicans | reverse complement strand
CCCCATTCTACGCAACTGTATCGACAGTTGGTTTGTTGTTCTGCGAAAAAAGGCCAACAGATCATAGGCACACCTCCAGATATACTTTCGATCGTAGAGTTCCAACCACTGTGTGTTAAGAATCCTCCAATTGAAGGGTGTGTGAGTACTTGTTCTTGAGGGCACCAACTTGCCAAGAAACCTCTGTCTTTGGTCTCAGTAATGAACTCTGATGGTTAAATCGGTGTGTCACCGCGACAAGGTCAGGCCTAATGACCCACAAAAAAGCTCGCTTGCTGTTAGCTAAACCCCAAGCGAATTCTATTAATTGTCCACTGGTCATGAAAGTGATGCTTCCAAAGTTCACGTAAACCACCGAGTCGGGCTCTTTCGAGTCCAGCCATTTCATACACTCGGATTCCTCTTTCCATAGGTTTGATCCGATTGACTTCAAAACATGATCGGTCACTTCATTCTGGAGAAGGTTGAGGGGGCCAATGGAGTAAACTGGTGGTAAAATTGGATCAAGTGCAGCTAAAACTTCATGCTCTAAGGCATCAAATGTATTCAATACAATAGCATTGGCCTTTCTTGCTCTTTCAGTCTCCGCAATAAAGAATTTGATCATAAACTCGTCAGGATTTGTGGTTCTCACGAAACTTGGGATATCCTTTAGACTGATACCTTGCATGCCTGGTATCCAATCTATTACCGTGTCAAGATAACACCATTCGTTAAGTAACTCTCTTCTGCTCATAACGCAAGCAATAACACCATAAATTAGTATCTTCTTAACCATATAAAACCAGCAAAAGGATTTTGAATAAAGGAAAGAGAAATATCGTCAGGATGTAGGAAGAAACCTTTGAGAGGTGTATATTCCTTTTCAACAAGGTCACGGTAGTGAGCATAAGCCAGAAAGCCACATGCACTAGGCGTCCAAAACAGAACTTCGGGTATACCAAACTCTTTGGCTGCATCAAGTGTGAAGCTCATGACCCCATCTGAGACTATGCAAGTTACAGGAGGAACATTGGACGAAGAGGTGTGGTTGAGCTCCAAAATGAGGTCTCTGAAAGGAGCTAAGCAGGTCTTTGTGGTGGAAGCACAAAGTGATGGTATATCTTGTGTTGCATCAGAGTCAGTTGAAGGAAGTCCGTCAGGAATTGTTTTAAACTGGAATGAAGATAGGCCATTGAGAGATTCGGGACCTCTAGATTTGAGGAGGCGTCTGCGGTTATACTCTGTGTTCACAAAGGTGATATGAAATCCCCTGTGGTGTAAGAGTTTGGCAAGTTTGAGCATGGGACCTATGTGGCCTTGAGCAGGGTAGGGGATGCAGACTGCATGAGGCTTGTTATCTAAACTTAAAGAACCCATTGTCTCTGCTTCTGATACTTACAGACTTGGACAATGGAATGGTCAGGGCAGGCCAAGATCGAGAATTTATAGGCGTTTTAGGGATTTTCCTTTAAGATTTCAATCGAGGTCAGAGATGTACTACAATGTAAAACTCAACAATAGTTTCAACTCTTCACTTAAGACTCTTTTTTGTGAGAGGTTTTGAGTTCGAATTACTAAAAAGGAGAGAGGGGGAATTTTTCCTGTTAAAGATCCTCTAGCCTCGTGGAATGCTCCTTGGTCGGATCAATTGCAGACGTCTCGCTTCTAACGGTAGTGTGGGAGTCTGGAACTACTGAAAACCTGGGGCTGATGGAAACTTAATGCTGAGTAGGGACCAGTGATCAAGCAGCAGCTAACCAATCAGTATGTGATGACTCCTTGTACCCAGAAGTATACAAGTTACGTAGGAACCTGAGGGACCTTAGGGTTCCAGATTTACCTCTTCTAAGGCTCGGGGGGTGGGGTCTTAGGGGATTAGGATTAGTCCGACAAAACTGGAATACCTAATGTATATATAAACAAAAAAAAATAGATTGCTTTCCTGGTCAAAGCGTGCATCTGAGTTGGCCAAATTCAAGCAAGTCTTAGCCCAATTGCCACCACGAGAAATTAAGAGAATAGGGTTAAAATTGGGCAACAGTGTTTGCATCTAGACATGGAATCCCTCGATCAAGAGGGGCATATGTCCAAAAAAGTTCGTACACGCAAAAGAGAGGAAGACCCACCACCACGTCCCAAACCATTTTATAGCGCTGTTGTGTTAGAGGAACCAATGGTGGACATAGTCTCCGAGGAACATGCATGGCCTGACGAGGATCCAGTGGAGGTAGAGGAAGGAGATATTAGGCAAATGAAAGGGGAATTAGGGGGGAATTGAGTTGTCCCATACTTTCAAAGCAAGACTAGATAAACAATGGGAACATGCAGTCGTTGTTAAACTGCTTGGCAAATAGATTGGGTATCGGATATTATGTTCTCGTTTGAAAACCATGTGGAAACCACTTGGCTCCATGAAGGTAGTTGATTTGGACCGCGACTATTTCCTTGTGAATTTCATTGAAGAAGAGGATTTCCTACATGCCTTGACTAACGACCCTTGGGTAATTTTCGGACAAGCTCTTTCAATCCAAAAATGGTTGCCGACTTTCAGACCATCGCAAGGACAAGTCACCAGAGCTGTGGTATGGAATAGGTTTTCGGAATTATCGATTGGTCGCTATCATCCAATGATACTAACAGTGCTGGGGAATCTGGTCGGCAACACGATAAAGATTGATGAAGCTACCATACAGGCTCAGAGGGGAAAATTTGCGTGTGTAGCAGTGGACGTTAACCTAAGTGTCCCCTTATGCCCTAGCGTGGAGCTTGATGGAGAGATGTCACTGGTGGCTTATCAAGGTCTGCCACAAATCTGTTTCTATTGTGGAATCGTAAGTCATGAATCCAGCATTTGCCTCAAAGGACAAACTACTCATCTTAAAACCCAAGTTCCGATTAGCAAGGGAAGATAGGGGAGCATGGTACGGCTCTAGCTTCAGCAGCTCAACATCCGGACGAGACTACAAACGACTATGATCCTTGGCTATAGGTCCAACATAAAGCTCCACGAAACTCAACGAAATCCCATGCGTAGAGAAATTCAAGCAGTCACAGGGACGATAATCATATGGACGACTCGAAGTTTGCACTCCTGTCAGACAAGGATATCATGGGGCCCGAGCCTAATGTTCAGCAAGAGTCAATGCTAGCTCGCATCTATCCAAGGTCAGGCCAACCATTTCACTTGGATTTACTAGTCGAAAACGCAAAGTAAAGTGCTCATGGGCTGGCATCCACTTCAGCTGGACCTAACAGGAACTCAAAAAATGGGTCAAAAGGAAAGGTGGTAGCCACAATGTTTCAGGACAAAGGGGCACGGACGCAGGCTAATAATCACAAATAGAAGGGATCAGATCCTTTTCCTCCCATGTCGCTCCAGTCCACAACAAAAGATAAGCACATCGCAATTGTGCTTAGCTCACACCACGAATTGATGTGTGACAGATAACCTATTATAGCGAGAAAGACAAATGATGGGGAGCGAATCCAACCGATGGCGACATGGTGTGAACAACCTTCCTCCCTCCGAACCTCCAGATACTATGAATGGCGACATGGGTATGATGGAAGTCCTGAGTGAAAAGGGCTCCAAGTGGAGATAGAACCGCAAACGCAGGGCAGAGGCAGTAGTGACGATCAAGTAAGCAACCCAGATTTACCTCAGAACTAGAGTATGTCGCTCGCACATTTTTTCCTATTATGACTATAATCATCTGGAATTGTTAAGGGGCAGGGGGGACTAGATTTCATGTTATTATGAGGAATTACATTCGTAAGTACAAACCAAGAATTTTGGTATTAATGGAAACTCGAATCAGTGGAACACGAGCTCACAAATTAGTTCATAAACTGGGGTTTGATTTTTCTTTTCGAGTAGAAGCAGAAGGTTTTGCTGGAGGGATATGGTTGTTATCGACGATAGATTTTCATATCTCGGTGAAAGTAGCTCATAAGTAATTTATTCACACTACTGTCAAGCATGGATCCTGCTCTTTCAAGTTTACCGCAGTGTACACTACTCCATAATTTGCAAATTAGTACATTCTCTAGCATCATTATAGGTAGGAAGTTCAATTCACAAACCTTGGCTTGTTGGACAGGACTTTAATGCTAAATTGGAGGTCACAAATAAAAGGGGAGGTTCCAAAACTACACTAGTTGTTAATAAAAATTTTAGGGAATGGATGCATGGATGTGGATTGCATTATTTGGGATATGTAGGATGGAAGTTTACCTGGTAATGAGGAACTATGCAGGCTAGACTAGATAGAGTTTTTGGTTCTATGTTATGGTTAGAAAAATTCCCCCACAAGGTGAATCATCACTTACCCTTCCTTGGCTCCGACTACAGGCCTCTACTGATTAAATTAGAAAAACTACAACTGAGGGATATAGGGCCACCAGGGTTTCGATTCCAAACTATCTGGCTAGCGCATGCAGGCTTTGATGATGTGGTAGCTGAGCATTGGTTACCTGCAGAGAGATATTGAGACAATCTCTTGCCAAATTTTCCAACCACCTTATGAGATGGAACAAGCTAATTTTTGACAACATATTCCACCATAAAAAAGGCTTCTAGCTCAATTGGAGGGTATTCAGAGGGCACTAGAGATTGACAACTCGAACTCGCTTTTGGCATTGGAAGATAAGCTGAGTGCAGAACTACTTTAGGTGCTGTGTAAGGAGGAGATTTATTAGCACCAGCAATCCCGGTGTGAATGGTTATTGCAGGATGATCGCAATACTAAATATTATCACACTATCACTATGTCCAAAAGACAGAAACTGAAGATCAAGCGACTTATTGATGATATTGGAACAATGATATATGATCCAGTGCAAATGAGACTCATGGCCAGAACGTTTTTTAGACAGTTGTATGATAACGATTGTATGATAACGAAGAGGGGGACAATTATCAGTTCCCGATGTCCGGAGCCTTCCCTTTCTTATCGGCGGAGAGGATCTAGGACCTCAACACTCCAGTCCATGTAACAGAAATCAAAAATGCAGTTTTTAACATGAATCCCAACAAAGCTCTTGGAATAGATGGGTTTAATGCATTATTTTTCCAGAAACAATGAGGTAAGGTTAGACCAAACATAGTGGCTTTATTCAGGAAGTATTCAAACCGGAGTGCTGGGAGTAGGAACTGAATCATACCATCCTAGTATTGATTCCCAAAGTCTCTTTTCCAAAGCATATCTCTCAGTTTCAACCAATTATCCTCTGCTCCGTGATTTACAAGATTATTTCTAAAGTTATTGTGAATCGGTTGAAGACTCACCTTGACTATCTTGTGGTGGCAAATCAATGCAGTTTTATTCCTGGCCGGCATATAACTGATAACATTATCATCGCTTAGGAAGTAATCCATTCGATGATAAAGAAGAAGGGGAAAATCAGATTCCTTGCCATCAAAGTAGATTTGGAAAACGCGTACGATCGACTTCGATAGGACTTTATTCATGACACTTTAACAGATATTGGGTTACCTAATAATTTAATAAGTGTCATTATGAAGTTTGTGACTATGGTTTCAATGCAAGTTTCTTGGAATGACCATCTTTTTAATCCAATTAATCCTTCAAGAGGTATTAGATAAGGCAATCCACTCTCACCTTATCTGTTCGTGATGTGCATGGAACGACTAGGTCACCTTATATCACATGAGGTGGGACAAGGGAACTGGAAACCGTTTAAGTTGCGGCATATAGGGCCTTCCATATCCCATCTTTTCTTTGCAGATGACCTCGTTTTGTTTGCCAAAGCTAAGGAATCTCAGATACCGGTGATAGCAAGGACTTTGGAGACTTTTATAAGGCATCAGGACAAAAAATTAGCACTGATAAAACTCGAATTTTTTTCTCTAAGAATGTTTCACGGGATAACACGCGACGAATCAGTCAAGACCTTCAGATTCCAATTACAAAAAATCTTGGAAAATATCTAAGATTACTATTGATCCACGAGCGTACAAAGAGGAACACGTATCAATAAATCCTGGATAAAGCACATCAGAAACTGACGGAATGGAGTGTGCATTTTCTGTCTTTAGCGGGGTGAGTCACTTTAACCCAATCAGTAATTTCGTCCTTACCCATCTACACGATGCAAATAGTAAGACTTTCGAGGAAACTATGCGATGACTTGGAGAAGATAATGACAGATTTTATCTGGGGTTCAAAGGCAGATCAGCGAAAATGCATTTAGTTAACCGGAAGGTCATCTACCAGCCAAAAAAAAGCAAAGGGCCTTGGAATTAAAAGAATTCGATCCTCAAATGATGCGTTACTCAGAAAGTTGGGCTAGGATTTGCTTACTAAACCAACAGCTTTATAGGTCCAACTTTTTAGGGCAAAATATCAATTAGATGATCACTACATCCCTCAAATGCTGGATAGAAATGGGGCCTCAGTTATTTGGAGGGGGAAATCAGCAATATCGCATTTTGTACGCCAAGGGATAAAATGGAAACTAGGTAATAGGAACCGAATTTCTTTCTGGTTGGATAATTGGGTGGATGATTGGGGTCCCTTGCTATTCGTGACGACAGCTCAACTTGCTTTATGCTAAAGTTTCAGATTTTGCTGATAAAAGGGGCAACTGGCACTAGAATATGTTCCAACAATTTCTTCCTTCCACAGTTTGTATGGCTATTGCGGCAATCTGCCCCCTGAGAATAGGAATGGGGGAGGACAAAGTAGTGTAGGGACCAACAACCCATGGGAAATTCACAGTGGCATCTGCCTATGACCTAATTGAAGATAGTAATACGGACAATTGCAACAGAATCTGGGAGGTCATATGGAAATGGGCAGGGCCACAGAAGATTAGGTCATTTCTTTAGTTAATGGCTAAGAGAAAACTACTGACCAACCAACAGCAAGTTGTGCGACATATATCAATGGACAACAGCTGTCATTTTTGTGGCCAAGAAGAGACAACACTGCATGCAATTTAGGATTGTCCCAGGGTAAAATCCTTTTGGTTTCAATTTCCTTTAGCAGTCGTCAATGCAGCCTTTTTTTAGCAGGATGAGGAGACGTGGGTGAAATCCAATCTTGTGAAGCACTCATCAGTACAACAAGTCGAGTGGGCTACAATCTATAGAGTCTCTTGCTAGTTTTTATGGCAATAGAGAAACAAGAGTATTTTTTAGGACTAGGCACTAGAGTAGTTATGGATTATGTTGATTGGATAAATAAGGCTCGAGTTATGGAGAGCCGAGTGCTCCAATCACAGGGGTTGTCAGTGCGTAAATTAGTTGGATAGTCTAAACCAACGGCGGGCTGGGTCAAATTGAATACTGATGGGGCGGTTAAACAAAGGTCCAACTTTGCTACCGCAGGGGGCTTACTTAGGGATTGTAACGGACAGTGGTGTGAGGGATTCATGCAGAATATTGGAAGGGGCTCGTCTTTGGTTGCCGAATTTTAGGGAGTAAAGTCAGGCCTTACCCTGGCATAGGATCTTAGATATTGATGTGTTGTCATCGAAGTGGACTCTTTAGAGATAATCAACATTCTTTCTTCCTCTAAACTAATATTGACTGAGGAAAATTTTTTGGGGACAGGTATTCGTGCGTTAACACACTGAGCATGGGAGGTCCAGTTTCAACACGTCTGTTGGGAAGGGAATCAGTGCGCCAACAGCCTGGCTCCCCTAGCTTTGTTATCAAATCAGGGACTTTATGTCCTTCAGGAACCTCCAATGTCAGCCATGGAGCTCATCCACTGCATCCAGCAAGGAGTTTTATATCGCAAATTACTGCACTAGCGTAGCTTTTTAGTCGTATTTCCTTTGTAAACCAAAAAAATGGAAACGGTAATAGAGAATCTGTTCCCAACTGCCACGTCGACCTTTGCCGACGTAACGTGTTGACATATAAGGTAAAGAAAACATCCCTTCTCAAGGACATTTGATGCGATGGATACTTCTTCGTAAACAATAGACGAGTTTGAAGACTCTCACTAACCAGATCCAACTACCATATTCTCGTATCCCATATAAATTGTCTTTCATGTTAGTAAATTTAATACTTGATTTTCCTTTCATATCGAAGCGTAAAGTTGGATTGAATTTTGGTTAAATGAGAAAAGCCAAATGACCATTATTCTTATATTTTGCTTTACTATTTTAGTAAAAATGTAATTCGAATTAAACGATGTTTTCTAGTATAATAGAATCCTTGTAACTTTAATTCAATCTCAATTCATCTGAACAGTTAGGTTTGGCTCGAAAATAAAAGAGACAGAAGAATTAATTATTTCTCAAACTAAATGTAGAAGAAGTGTAAGATGTAAGAGTCATTTTTTTTTTAAAGATGGAAGAAGAAATTATATTAATCTAGTAAAAACTACTATACACCATTACAATGAGTCATATGATCCAGCTACAAAATTATATTAGGAACGTGTATAACAAAAATAGTTACTACAAAAATTACAATAACCAGCTCCTTCTCATTATTTGACCAAGCAAATTTTGTTTGTAATTGATAATGAAAATCCCTCGAATCCAATTCACAATTTGATCTGCTAACTGATGAGTGTCTACTCCAATTCCTTTATAAATTCTCCTCTTCCTTTTTGTTAACTCAATGTTTATATTTAACGATTTTGATGATGACTATAAAATATTTCAAAATTTAAATTGAATTTATTTTTTTGTAAAATTAATGGTTTAATTCTCAAAAAGGAAATAAAATCATAAGAAATACGCTTTCTTTCTTGCAAGAACTTTTTTTATGAACTTACCTTATTAGAAATGGTTTATTCGAAAGGATCCTACTAATTATGAAGGTCATATATTAGCTCCGTGATTACTGGAAGATTTTTAGCAAAGATGACATCGAAGTTATTCAAGGTTAAATCCATCCAATTGACTAAAGAAGCGAGTGAAGCAACGGCTAGTTGAAGAAATTGACTATTGAAGGAAGAGCAAGAACACTCATGAAGTAGAACGAACATATTCAGATTGTCGAAACATTTTGAACAGCATCCATGCTCTTGAGAATCATATCATTACTATTGTGTTTTAGAAAGTGAAATCATTCTGTCAAGAGAAATGGTTATTTCGTTTTTTCTGTGAGCTTTTTAGAAAGTTGTTATACACTTCGAGTCTGAAAGGTTGGAGAATCTTGAAAACTATCTACTTGTCAGCTTGTAGAAGCTTATCAAATTTAATACTCGATTTTTAAAGTGAAATACACAAGTTGGATAATTAGGGACTGGACGTAGGCCTGGGTTGTAAGCTGAACCAGTATAAATCGATTACGTCTTTCTTCTTTCTCTCTTTAACTTTTAAATTTTTGCATTATATTGTGTGTATGTTATTTTTAAGAGGCTCCTTCTGTTTTCAACTTGTAAAAGGTTCCTTTCAGTCTTAAAAAGAGCCTTTTGTTTTTAAATTGTTTTAACAGGATTTATCATTTAATAGGCTCCTTTTGTTTAAGCAGTCCTATCCCATAAAAGGTTCCTATTGACTAACAAGCTCCTGTCATTTAAAAAGGCTTTATCGTTTGACAGGCTCCTACTATTTTAACTAGGATCTGTTTATGATACAAATTGAAAGAACTTGCGAAAACTTTTATACACACAATTCACCCCCCCTTGCGTGTGTTTGCTTT
This sequence comes from Erythroxylum flavicans, assembly GCA_027576715.1. Classification (NCBI taxonomy): domain Eukaryota; kingdom Viridiplantae; phylum Streptophyta; class Magnoliopsida; order Malpighiales; family Erythroxylaceae; genus Erythroxylum; species Erythroxylum flavicans. The sequence continues at coordinate 4,852 of JANZXP010006906.1, read as the reverse complement.
TATCATTTGGTATCAGAGCGAGGTTTCACATTTTTGTATTTTACAATACGTGATAGAACATGGCAAACACCTTGAGAAGTTTTGAATGACAATCCGTCTCAAGGCCTCCTTACTTCAATGGAAACAGCTACTTATACTGAAAAGAGAGAATGACCATATATCTCTAATATGTAGCTATCAAAGTATGGCAAGCAATTAAAGTTGGTGCTACAATTCTCACTTCTGATAACGTAGAAGTATGGACTGATGTTGATAGGAGAAATGCATAACTAAATGCTAGGCAGAACATCACCTGATAATTGCGTCTCTAGAAAAATATGAAAAGATATCATACTACTCTACAAGAAAAGAAATGTGGGACAAACTTTAAGTCACATTTGAAGGAATAAATGAGGTAAAGAATCATAGAATAAGTCTTTTAGTGCATTAATACGAAACTATTAGCATGAAACAGGGAAAGACTATAGACGAATTCTTCGGACGCTTCAACAACATCATCACTGCCCTAAAGAACTTGGGAAAGATATCCCAAGGACAAACTCATAATGAATATTTTGAGGTCACTACCAAAGGAATAGAGACTAAAGGTGACAACTCTAGAAACGAAAAAAGATCTAGACACTATTTCACTCAACTAGCTATAAGGAAATCTAATGATTCATGAAACCGAGCTTAGGCAAGATGAAGGATCTTCCTACAGAAAAAGAATGACACTGAAAGCAACTGACGAATCAAACAGTAATGAAAGTGGCACTAAGTTGCAAATAGATGGAGATGACAAGTTCAACTTTATGGTAAGAAACTATGGTCGCTTCTATAAAAAGAAGCTGATGAAGAAAAGAGAAGAAAACAAGAAAGCCATAAACAACAGGTTCATATCAAAAGGTAGCAACAACAATAGCAATACACAAGACAATCAAATCGTACGCTATCACTGTAAAAAGCCTGGACACACAAGACCAAAATTTCCTCTTCTTGACAAGTCAGAGAATAGAAAATTCAGAAAGCAAGCGATGACTACAGCCTGGTTAGATGAGGATTCTAAAAATTTCAAAAAAGAAGAACCAGAAGAAGTCAGCAACAATTGCTTCATGGATGAATCAGGAGACAATGAGGTATATTACTCTGACTCTGATATTGAAGTTGATGAATTGAAAAATGCATATCACGAATTGTATGATTAGTATAAAAGATTGACGGTGAAGTATTTCAAAGAAGTTGAAAAGTCCAAAAGCAATGATACATCTCTTAAGAGTAAGATTAAATCATTGGAATCTACGAATGAAAATTTGGCGACCAAGAATATGTCTTTTGAGATTGACTATAAGCAAAAGGTTTTTGAAAAGGAAGCTCAGGAAGAAAGAGTAGTTAAACTGGAAAATATGCTGCTAAAAAATGATTCTGATAAGGTAAAACAGTTAGAAGAAAAAGTCACCACCTTAGAACTTGAAAAGGAGAAAAATGTTAGAAAGATTTTATTTTTAGAAAAAGATCTGGTAAATTTCGTTGATGGAAGGAAGAATCTTGATGCATTTCTTAATGCATTTCTTAGTAGCGGTAAATGCATTTTTGATAAGGCCGGAATGGGATATAATGAAAATAAAAATATCAGGCCATACAAAAGCTTCTTTGTTAAATCTAACAACTGCTATAGCCAAAACAACAGGAACCTGTTAAGTGGCAAAAATTATAACAACTATCATTCATCTGTTTTGTTCGATTGCTGTGGTAAACATGGTCACATTAGTCATTTTTGTAATTTCGTAAAAAGAGATTTTTTTAGATGTATGTTTGGAGGCCGAAAGATCAAAATATTGACTCGGAAGGACCCAAAAAAATTTGGGTACCTAAAATGAGAATTTTTTTTGCAAATATGTTTCAAAACAGAGACAAGAGAAAATCAATGAATATTTGATAGTGACTGTTCGAGACACATGATAGGTAAAATATCACATTTCAACTATGTTGAAAGGAAAGACGGAGGTAATGTTGTCTTGGAAAATAAAAATAAAGCGAAGGCCACTGGAGTTGATACAAATTGGTAACTCTGACTCTACCTCCATTGATAACGTTCTCTTTGTTGATGGTTTGAAACATAATCTGTTGAGTGTAAGTTAGCTATGTGACAAAGGTTACAAAGTCATTTTCTATGCATCTCATTTTGAAATTGTTGATATTCATAATGATAATATTGTGTTTGTTGGTTCTAGAAATCATCATATATATATTGTACTCAACTAGAAGATATGTCCTCAGAAAATGTTAAGTATTTTGTCTCTCTAAAAAAGGATTCATTTAGTTGGCACAGAAGATTCGGACATGCTAACATGAGCATTCTATCAAAATTGTCCAAAAATGAGTTAGTAAGAGGACTACCGACCTTAAAGTTCGAAAGAAATCAGGTTTTTAAGGCTTGTTTAAAAGGTAAACAAGTTAGAAGCAGCTTTCCTTCTAAAAATATGGTGTCTACTAGCTAACCACTTGAACTTGTGCACATGGATTTATTCGATCCCACTAAGACTCAAAGTTTTGGTGGTAAACATTACGTTTTTGTTCTAGTAGATGATTACTCTAAATTTACATGGGTTTATTTCTTATCAAATAAGGATTATGCTTTTGAAGTGTTTGAGAAGATTTGCAAAAAACGATTAGATAGAAAAAGAGTACTGCATCACTTTAATTCGAAGCGATCATGGAGTAGAATTTGATAATAAAAAATTTGAAGAATTCTGTGACAACAATGGTATAACTCACAACTTTTCTTATCCAAAGATGCCTCAACAAAATGGAGTTGTTGAGAGAAAGAACAAAACTTTGGTGATATAGTCAGGACCATGCTGTGTGAAAGTGGACTACCTCATGGATACCGAGCAGAAGCAGTATCCATAGCATGCTATATTCTTAACAGATGTCTTATAAGACCTATTCTAAAAAAGATCCCCTATGAGCTATGGAAAGGAAGAAAACCAAATATTGCTTCTTTCGAGCTTTTGGCTATAAGTGTTTCGTTTTAAACAATAGAAAAAACAACCTTGGAAAGTTTGATGTGAGATCAGACAAATCTATCTTTCTAGGCTATAGTACTGCCAATAAAGGATTCAGAGTATATAATAAAAAACAAAAAATATAGAAGAATTGATATATGTGGTATTTGATGAAGCATTACCATCGACAACAACAGCTGATTCAGATGATGAAGAGCATCTTTTGATTCCTAAAAATACATCGGAGAATCAAACTACTCTAATAATACCCTCATAATTACAAAATGAAAAAGGCCCCTCTGAAGCTAGAACAGAGTAGGCTCCTTCATCTCAGTAGGAGCCTATGCAATGGAAAACACCGAGAGAATGGAGAGGTCTTGATACACATCAATATATTCTTGAAAATCTCTCTGAAAATCTAAGAATAAGATCATCGTTCAAGAACAACTTTGTGACTATCATCTCACAAATAGAACCAAAGACCGTTGAAGAAGCCCTTACTAACGAAAACTAGGTATCAGCCATGAAAAACGAACTGAATCAATTTGACAAAAATAAAGTCTAGAATATAGTACCTCATCCTCAAAACAAGTCAATCATTAGGACTCGATAAGTATTTCGAAACAAACTTGACGAAAATGGTAAGGTGGTAAGAAACAAAGCTAGGCTTATAACTCAAGGTTACAATAAATAAAAAGATTATGCATGTGATAAAGTCGATCAAAAAAGCAGAAGTGGTCATTGTCAATTTCTTGGAGGATGTCTAGTATCTTGGTCCTGCAAAAAGCAAAATTGCTCAGTGCTTTTGACGACTGAAGCATAATACATAGCAGCTGCCAGTTGTTGTGCTCAAATCTTATAGATGAAGCATCAACTATATGATTTTTCTAGAAACTTTTCTCATTTTTCTATATTATGTGATAATACGAATGCTATAAATCTTTCTAAAAACCCTGTGCATCATTCTAGGACTAAGCATATAGAAATCAAACATCATTTTCTTAGAGACTATGTTTTAAAAGGAACTATTGATCTTTTGCATGTTAGTACCAAAAATCAAGTAGTTGACATTTTTACCAAGTCACTCTTTGAAGATAGATTTTGTGTGTTAAGAAAAGAGCTTGGAATGTGCAAACTCTCTGATATTATTTCTGCATGAATATTCTCTTGTACTTGTCTTTGCATTGCAAGATCCTTCTATTCTAATCCCTTAGAAACTCTTTCTTGGTTTAGTAGACCCCTTCTAGTTTAGAAGGCTCCTCTTGGTTTAATAAAACAAAATTACATATATTCTAAAAAGGTAATTTCCTTTGTTTTGTCGTTTAACATTTAAAGACATGAGTGAAGTTTTGACAAGTGGCGGTACGGATCTGTCAGAAGATACGCAAACGATCATAATTCCTGTATTAGTGTACGATCGTTCATTTTCACACGAAATCGAAGCTCAAGAAACACCTAGGTTGTGTTTGGATCTGTGGTACGATGAGGATAAGTACTTATCTATCACAGTTTTCAAAGGCAGTCACATGTTTGGATCTGTGAGCGAACAACTGAAAGTTGGAGGAAAGTGCAGTGCTACCGTAGAAATCGGTAAGTAGAAAAAGAATTATGGTAAGAAAGTACTTCTGCGATAGAAAATTCTACTTTCCATTAATAACTTTCCGATAATTATTATTTTCCATTATACCCTCAACTAATAGAAAGCAAGTCCAACGTATCGTCATTATATTTTCTTATTTTAATTTAATAATTTAATATTTATAATTTGAATTTATACGACTAATAATATATTTTTTAATGAAATATTTAATTTACTAAATTTATTTTATTTATATTTTCTTATTTTAATTTAATATTTTCTTATTTAT
>JANZXP010006887.1:0-14467 GCA_027576715.1 Erythroxylum flavicans | reverse complement strand
CATAAAGGGCATTTTATCGAACACCTTATAGGCAATATGTATAATCTCAATCTAATCACAAATCAATTGCATTTTTCCATTATTTACCAACATGCAAACATTGGATTAATAGTCTGTAAAAATCCATTCCATTCATATCAAGAATTATAATGAAACACATATGAGTTCACCACTCTTTAAGATTGTGGTCCATAATAAGCAAATGCTAAAATGTATGCTTTAAGATTAAAGTAACGACCTACTTTATTCATTAAAAATATACATGATTCTAGATTCATTTCATAGTGCCATTATTGATAGTTGACTACTATCATGATATGAAACTCATCATTCCATTGAAGCAAATTCTTTTACTTACATGGAGATAAATCGCAACACTATAGTCTAAATCATAATCAAGCGACCAACTTGATTATTCAACTGTGAATCAATTAATTTAGATTTTAATAATGTACATGTTTCCCATACATCTTCATGTATATGTATATTATTAACAAAAGAATCTTGGTTCCTTATGAATAGTTATATTATGCTTATACAAATAAAACCAAATTCTTTTGTTTCATTAAGACTGGGGATCAGTTGCCTCTACGTGCCTAATTAAATATTAATCGATACTAACAGTGTATGGCGTGTTTAAGATGTATGTAACTTGACACATATTATGATAAATGCCTATGTAAAATGCTAAGCCTGGGCTTTGATACCAAAATGTAACATATCACTCTTATAGAGCACATGCCTGAATGTATCGACAATTATTCGAGAACATACTCAACGAGGATGGCACGTTAAGACGATCACATTACCATATTATTGAGGGCATCACATATCAAAAGCATTTCAAATGTTCATTTGGATTCATTTTATGCACAATCATATTAAATCACAATTGTCATTAAACTTTAGAGTTCACATATGCATTTGACAATAGGCGAGAAATGCTATTCTTGCTGCTTAATGACTAAAGACATCTGCAAGTATAAATGATCCCGACCACTAACTCATGTCCAATTGCAGTAGCTATACTCCAATTAGTCTAACTAGATCTCCTCTGAACATGAAAATCAATGTTGCAATTTTGATAAGTTTGCGAACTCAGTGAGTGAACCATCATCAATGTATTCACTCAAGTCAAACACACAGAAACAAGTCATATCCCAATTCAACAAGTATTATATATCATTCAGTATTAAATATCACATCACATTTCATCATACCTTATCAATTATATCGAGATTATCATACTTTCATGAGTATATTAGGTAAGCTAACATTTCATATCACAATACAACCTCATTTACTTTTCAATTGTATTTCAAACAATTCAATAATTCATTTCAATTCAATCATATTATACATATAAGGATGTATATGCAAATTCACATATGACTTTATTTTATTTTACTTTATTATAATTGAGTGCCTATTTACTGTCCCGTATCTGTTGTGGATACTGGGCTCATTTTATTTACTGTCCCGAATCCATTGTAGATACTAGGCTCATTAATAACTGAGCCTATGGCCTCTTTGTGCACAATCCTAAGCGTAAAGCTCTTTTTCATGTTGATCACTCCAGTCACAACTCCTTTATTTGATCATACATTTCAATGTGATGCGTCATTGCATATGCCATGTTTCATTACCTTTCATTCATGTGTGCATCTATCACATGTATCAAATTCATCAGATCTAAGTCTAATAATTAACATTCAATTGCTCACACCTTTCATATCCCTTCCAACATTTCACATTCAATTGTTCTCACATTTCATATTTATTCCGGCATTTCACATTCAATTATTCTCACATTTCATATTCATCATACAGATTAGACAAAAACATATATAATTAAGTTTACACATCTAGGTTAACTCACAGTATGCTCCAGATAAGCTATTGCATTGATGATCCGACAATATTTACGTTTTGACAATCAACTTGTGTATCTATCTTCAGGAAATACACACATATTTCACACATCATTAAGTTGTCAATCATATGATTATTCAATCATTTACATGTATATATATCATGTTTCAATGCATGCTCAATTGACCTTTCTGGTATGTAATAATATACAATGATCTTGAATATACTTATACGCTTTCAGATCTTTCAAACTTTATAGCTCGTATACTACCATTTTGCAATTAGGTTTATACCTTAAGTAAGCTTGATTTATTCATCAATCACATACGTTCATACAATTATTCAATTCTCACTCATAATTACTTCATTTTCTCCAATGTTCATTCATTTATATCCAATACATATTACTTACATTCTTTGAAACATATTTGCATTCATAAGAACATCTTAATTCCTTTAAGAATTCATAATTTCCATATTTCAATACATTGATATCAAGATAATCCATTCCTTAAGTTATGACATCAATTAACAACCTAAACTTATCAAACCTTTAACTAATGAATCAAGCAACAATTTAGGTTCATTTCAAGCCTCAATCAAGTCCAAATACACTAATGTAAAGTAACTTGTCCGTATGTTGTAACATCCTATTATCCAACCCTAGAATATTGTGTATAAGAGATAGTACCGAGGAGTTAGGAAGTGCATTTCATGCTCATGCATCATTTAGCACACATACATATTGAACTAATTATTTTACATATTAAAATGATTATACATGCATTCATTGACATTTTTCTGGGTATAATTGATCTACAAATGTGATTTTTGATATGAATTGTGGATTAAATGTATTGAAAATTGAATTGGTATTTATAAGAATGGATTTAAGATTTTTGGTGAAATTTAGAAAATTCCTAAATTTTTGGGTATTTCTGGACTAGAAAAAATGCCAAGTGGCAGGACAATTGACTTATGGTAGTAAAAATAAGAGTCAAAAGGCAATAGAAATTTTAATAAATGACCTTAGGAATTAATGACAAGTGTTATTAAAATTTGGGAGACAATTCGAGTAAAAATAGGAGATAAATGAACTAGTTAATAAATAGGGCTAAGTGAAAGTCTTAGAAATTGGACATGTGGGAAGTGACAAGTGTCACTTGCCATACCATGCCTTTAACCCACGATTCTTTTAACTTTGAAAGACCATTAAATGGTTTTGTATCTTACTTTTTCTTTCTTGCTTCGTAATTTTCAGCATCTTCTTCTTTCTTCTTCCTTTTTCACGATTTTGCTTCACCCACTTTCATCCACATTATACCTTGCTTGTATCTTTCATTTACTACTCCCACCTTGTTGTCTCCTTCTTTTCCCACAAGAAAACCTAAACTAATCCACCCTAGAAGTTGATGATCATCAGCATGGAGGATTAGGGTTTCTTGGTGATCTTAAAGAGGCTTAAGAGTAAATCAAGTAAGTTATGCCTTAATCTTCATGGGTAGTGTAAAATCAAACAATTATGATGAGTAAATTGAGGTTTTTGATTTGAACATGAATTTCTTATATGTCAAAATGGGTGTATTAATAATAAAGAGATTTTGTCAAAAAGAAATTTCGTAAGTCAATATTATTCATGAATTGATGATGTTTTAAGAGATAAATGATTATGAATAAGGGAGTTTAAAATATGATGATGTGTGTGGATGAAGAGGTAATGGAGTTACGTTTTACTTTGGTTTTAAAATGAATGGTAATTGGTGAATTTAGAGCAAATAAAAAGGGAGAATTATGGAATCTTGAAAAGAGATAAATTAAAGTGATAGTGAAGGTTAAAAATGGAAGTTTTAAGGAAGGAGAAAATGTGCAACAAATTTGATGATAAAAGAGTATATGGAAATGCTTTGATTTTAGGTGTTATGATCAATCATGAGTTTTAAATTGTGGGTAGATGATATTGAGCTGAAATGGATGCATAAATGACGAGGTTATGGATTAGACATGATGCTTTTTGACAGGGGATTGTTTGATTCCTATGAATGAGATGTTATGGGAAAAGGATAGGATTGTATGAAAGATGAAAGAAATTAGTTGTAATTGATAAAACAAATGATTTAAAGTTTAAGTTTTGAAATGCAATCAATAAGGTTGATGAATTTGTACGAATTGATCTGGCATTAGAAGTAGAGATTACCTTAAGCATGTAATCCTGCATCGGTTCACTAGGATTTTGTCTGAGATTATGAAAGGTTTAAATAACTTTCACCCTTGCAGACCTGGTCCTTACACCAAACATCTCATGTAGGTGATGAATCATTACTCTAGCAGTTTTCATATAAGCAATTTGCTTTTGCAACATGCCACTGACAGAAGCTAGAATATTACACTTAGTAGTCTTATCAGCATTTTGCCATCGTTCATGTTGTTGGACTTGATCAGGAGTTGAATTTGCACTTGGAGGTGTAGGCTCATTTTCAGTTAATAGCTATGAAATTTGTTCATATTGAAGAACAATGTCTAGGTTACGTCTCCATTCATTAAAATTCTCTCCATTTTCAAATTTGTTATTTGTCAAGAGCAAAGTAAGTATATTCATTTTGTGGTGATTATGTCTGAAAATATAAATTATTAAAGAGTAAGTAAGCTAGCCAATAATATTGGAACTTTGTATTAAATCATGATGCATATATGCATGATGATAGATTTTACAAAACTTAAAAAAATTAAATCTTTATTCGATGGTTATTTTTCTTATCTATAATAAACTAAGTGACGATGGGTCATCTTATCTATTAAAAGAAAAATTGGGGCCCTTCAACTCAAAAGGCTACCAAGCATCTTCATGCTTAACTTTTTGAGAAGCGTCATAATTTGGTCCATACATTTATCAACAAAGCTACAGTGGGCAGGTTATTTGATAAACTATGTTGAGTGTATAACCATTTGATTCATCCACTAAAGGCACCTACAAATCTTGCCTCGTTGGGATGTCACATTTGCTACCAATGAGTTGACTTATCCTTTAGGAGACCCAAACCATGCAAGATCTAGGATTCATGCCCTTCGGTGGGGAGTAACACTTCACCACATGCAAATGGGTCATCATTTGGAGACTGTGGACTCTCATGAGCATCCTTTCCCACTCAATCTTTTTTGGGCTTTATATTTTTAAAACCATCTTGTCTAGATGCAATTTATTAACCATCCTATATTGTTTCATTATATATCTCATACATAATGAATGCATGGCAAAACTTAGGGTGGTAATTTTTCTAAATGGCATACATGCACATAATATCGCATATTATTTGCATCCATTCATCTCATGAATTAAATAGCTACTTTTAGCTGTCTATCCTAGAAAATAAAAAAAATTACAATGCCTTTAGGCCCAAAAATTCTTCTTAGACTTGGATCTTCAACTTCGAACTCTTTGCTCGCACGACCCGGCCTGTTCGGTAAAAACGAGTTAATGACATTTTAAAAAAAAATTATTTCTACGATCCACGGCTACTCTGTCCTCAAAATTACAGCATTTTGCAAACAGAAAAAAAAGAAGACAAGGAGGAAACATGGCGTTGATAGGCCACCCTCCTTATTACAAACCAAACGAAGAAAGCTTACATGATAAATTGATTTTCTATGGACAACCAAAAGAGCAAACCAAAACATACACAACATATATTTATATCATATAAAAAAATTGCAGCATAGATAATTTAATGTAATTGCCAATCCATGCCACATATAGGAACCAAATCATGCATAATAAAACCCGTCTTTGATATCAATTGTTGGATTGAAAACAAAAACATGCTTGGTTTTGCTAAGTGATAGATTTCAAAAACTTATTCCGAAATCAAAACATAGCGGAAGTGTAAACACCAAATGAACATGCTTTTAATCCATACATGATATGACATAAGGAAAATAAATAATATAAGAACAAGATCGGTTTATTTCCAACTCCTTACTACAGCTTTAACTCCTCGTCGCTATGTCCTCAACCAATCCGATCTACTACTTTTTCTCCTTGGACAACTTGGTTATCAAAATCATTTTGTGGGAAAGGGGAAGAAAAATGAAAAAGAGCAATCCTTTTGCTTTGTTCGGCAGGTTATTGGAGCAAAAATGAGACCTTCTTGTTTGCTATAGGTCATGGTTTTGGAGAGCTTGGAGAGAGAGTAAAAAAACACAACCTTTAATTCCTTTAATCATAAGAATGGTAAAGAGCTATGTGTATTTCTATGCTATCGCCGAAAATGGAAGGAGAGACACATTTTACGCTTTTAAAACAATCATCAAACCATTTAATGATGATGAGCATTACTTAAATGCCCACTCCTTTCATCCTTTTATTAATAAAAGACATAATCGAATTTTAAATCTTTGTAGAATTTGGTTTTTGCCTTCCTTTTTTTAATTCAATTAATCTAATTAATTAAGTCAAAATCCAACCCAATATTAAATATTCCTTTGGGCTTATAATTAACAGTTAATTAGTGTGAGCCCAACATTTAACTATAGGCTTAAGACCCAATAAAATTGTTCCGGTCTTATTAGCTCGAATTCAATTCGTCCATTTTTCTCCAAACTGTCTCTTTTTCTTTTTGATAACCCCCATTTATTTTTCTTACTTTCCCTGATCACCTTCCCAGAAGCCAAGTGAAGAATCTAAATGGACTTAAATAATTCAAGCTCCAAGAAGACAGGAATTCATTTAATCTCATTAGAATTAATTTCGACTTATTAACTAAATGTTATTACACTAAAGCCAATTGGTTGATCTCTTAAATTATTTAAAATTATGAAAAACATGTTTCAAAAATATTAATTTGATGTCTAATCACAAACTCTATTATGAACCATATTATAGCCATCCAGGCAATAAAGGGTAAAAATACAGTTTTGCCCTTATGTTGGTTTTTCCTTCTAGATCTCCTGTTTCACTCTATATGGTGATTAACACAAATGATCTAATCTTGGCGTTAAGACTTGATGGGTAGCTAGTTCATCAAACTACTAGCGCCCGTTTAATCACTAATCTCCGTAAAATAACTAGAACTGATGATATCACTATAAACTATTTATTTGAGTAAATGTGCCCTGATGCATGTTTTAATTAATAATTCCAACATGTGGACTTTGGATTGATACTGTGTAAAAATCCATTATGATCATATCAAGAATTATAACGAAACACACATGAGTTCACCACTTATTAAGATTGTGGTTTGTAATAAACCAATGCTAAAGTGTATGTTTTAAGATTAAAGTAACGACCTGCTTTATTCTTTAAAAAACATACGCGATTCCAAATTCATTTAATAGTGCCATTACTGATAGTCAATTACTATCATGATTTTAAACTCATCTTTCCCTTGAAGTAAACTCCTTTACTTACACGGAGGTAAATTGCAACACTACAGTCTAAACCATAATCAAGCGACCAATTTGATTAGTCGAATGTGAATCAATTACTTTAGATCCTAATGATATACATGTTTCCCATACATCTCCATGTATATGTATATTACTTACAAAGGAACCTTGGTAACTTATGACTTGTTATATTATGCTCATACAAATAAAACCAAACTCTTTTGTTTTATTAATAATAAATATTTTCATTACAATATTGTAACTGGAAGAAAATTAAGTTATATGTAAATACACTTTCTTTCCAGGGAACTATATTTACATAACCCTAACAATTCCCACAATCGTGGGAATTATAATCTGAGTCATAATGCAGGGCTTCATTAAACTTAGGGTTTTTGGACTATTAAAGCATAATTAAGCCTCCATCATCAAAGTAGAGACGAAAACCTTCTGTAGAAACACCATCCTTGAGTGAAGAACACTAGTTTGGAGCCTTGAGGAAGGATTAAAGTCAAGGATCATCATCAAGATTAGGGAAAATAGCACATCAACATCCAAAATTCCAGATTTTGTCAAAGAAGAGAAGAATTTCATTTTATCCAATCTTCTGTGTTTTTCTTTCTTCTATTCTTTGTAAAATGGTTTATTTGAATGTTGATGATGTTATGGAGGCCATGAGTTGTTGATTTAGTTTTAGGGATTGCTTTTGAACTATTTTGTTAGAATTCCTATTTTATTGAATTGAATGAAAGTGTCTTTGACGAATGTTGATTTATTTGTTATCTTGCAACAAATCGAGAGAGTGAGTAAGATTAATTGTGTAGGATTGTACAATGAGAGTTGGCAGCGTATTGATGTACAATCATCATATCAATTGATTAGTTAGAAGAGATATCTCGATAAATTCAATTGATTACCCATAGAATAGTTTAATAACTAGATGAATCGATAGAGTCATTGGGTATGTTAAGAGATCGTCCAATTGATTCTCGTTAATTTGATTAAGGACAATTAATTATACTGTGAGAGAGAGTAATTAATACATTCGAAAATCTTAGGTGAGACACAATTCGATTAATAAAGTACGAGGGAGAGAAAATAGGAAAAAAGTAACCTCTACTCTTTAGATTCTTCAATTTCGATTTATCTGCACTTTGGTATTTTTTATTGCTTTGTGCTAGTCTTTTAATTTTAATTTAATTTTCCAGATTATTTTTGTTAAATAATTTTGTTTCTTAAACAAAGTTTTGTCTGAATGAAATGGTGTCTGAGCATCAATCCCTGTGGGATCAATATTCACTTTTTTAACTACAAGTCACGACCTTTTCACTTGTGATTTTTGAGCGTAAAATGAGTAGATTATTTTTACCATCAACAAGTTTTTGGCACCGTTATCGAGGATTAATTGTTTAGCATCTTGTTTAATTTAGATTACTTTGATTTAAGAATTTTGATACTTTTCCTTGTGGAATAGCAGGTGTAAGAATACAAAGAGCACTCGAAGAATAAAAGAAGTTAGTGAAGACGAATTTCTCGACATCAAGAGACACGAAAGAGAGTTAAGAAGAGTAAAGCATCTAAACTTTTCACAACATGATATGGCTTAAGAAGGAGAGCAAGGAGGACCGGAGAGGACTCTGATGGATTTCATGAGGCCAGTATTTAGTCCTCAAAGAGTGCCGAGACCAGTGGTCCAAGCAAATAATTTTGAGATAAAGTCGGTGCTACCTAACATTCTATAAAATAGTGTGCAATTCTACAAGCTATCTAACGATTATCCGAATACCTACATCATAAACTTTTTGGAGATCTACAACATATTTCGATTCAACTGAATGTCTAATGATGCGGTGAAGCTGAGACTGTTTTCTTTTACGCTGAAAGATAGAGCAAAGGCGTGGTATAACTCGCTGAATTCAGGCCAGATTACGACTTGGGAGCAACTTGCCCAAGCATTCCTCACAAAGTATTTCTCATTGATGAAGATGACGAGGATTATCAAAGAGATTACAAATTTCCAGTAGAAGGACAAGGAATCTCTCTATGAAGCTTGGGAGAGATTTAAAGAACTTCAGAGAAGCTGTCCCCATCATAACCTATCAAGAGGGTTCTTGCTTCAGACATTCTACAATAGAGTGAATTTGAGGATGAGAGGAACTATCGATGTAGCAACTAGAGATTTACTAATGAGAAGGACTGTGAAAATAACTCATGATCTCTTAGAGGAGTTGGGGAGCAACAGTTTCATAGTGTCGAGTAAGAGGAGCAGACAAGGGCAGAAGGAACAAAAAGGTATGATATCCATTGAATCTATTATTGCCTTGCTGGCTGAGATCACGGATCTTACAAAGCAGCTAAATAACATATAAGGAGCATCCTCCTCGACAGTGAAGGCGATGCAAGTTCAATGCGAGCTGTGTGGGCAGAACAACCACAGCTCAGCGGAGTGTTTCCTATTGGGTGCTAGGGGTACCGAATAGGTAAGTTATATGGGCCAGTCATAGTGAGGTAATAAGTCGCACTCAATACTTATAATCTGGTATGGAAAAACTAACCAAAAATTTCTTGGAGTAATAACAATGCAGGTGGCCAATTGAGACCATAAGGACTGCCGAGATTCCAACAAGATCAAATTGAAGCGATGGAGAATAAGATGGACAAGATGATGGAAGTGTTGGGATCCAAACTGGCAACTCAAGAGGAGAATTAGAAGAAGATAGAAACAAAATTTGACCAAATCATGAAGAATCATGCATAATTGATCCATAAATTGGAGGTTAAGGTAGGTCAACTCGCTAATGCTTTATCTTGGAGAAATGTAAGTAGCTTATTGAGAAACACCGAGGTCAACTCGAAGGAAAGAATCATGGCCCTCACTTGGATAAAGAAAAAGGAAAGTGAACACGAAGAGAAAAATAGAGTTAAGAAAGAAGGACAAATAATTTTGGAAGTCCTTCTGAGTGGACCAGTAAGCGAGCCAATTAGGGAACTTCAACTTGGACTTCCACATCATATTTTTGCTCAGCAGAAGTCATCTTTAAGAGGAGTTATGAGGACTTCTAAGGAGGTTGAACTAAGTAAGGTGACGGATATAACAAATCAACTTCAAACAAATCTCACATTAAAGGAAACGGTGAAAAAAGAGGTCATCGAGCATATATTAGAAGGAAGTCCGCATATAGCATAAAAGAAAGAAAAACTAGGGGATTTCTTCACTCTGTGTAGTATAAATAGGATCGAGATAGTTAGGGCATTTGCGGATTTGGGAGATGGTATTAATATGATGCCTTACACATTTAGCCAGAAGTTGGGTTTAAGAGAGTTAGAACCCACTAAAATATTGGTGAAAATGGCCGATAGAACAGTGCATTAGCCAAAGGGGATCATCAAGAACGTGCAAATACAGATTGATAAATTTATCTTCTCTACAGATTTCTATGTACTGGATATTGGAGAAGATGCAGAAA
Source organism: Erythroxylum flavicans (assembly GCA_027576715.1). Classification (NCBI taxonomy): domain Eukaryota; kingdom Viridiplantae; phylum Streptophyta; class Magnoliopsida; order Malpighiales; family Erythroxylaceae; genus Erythroxylum; species Erythroxylum flavicans. The sequence goes on along the minus strand of JANZXP010006887.1, from coordinate 3,746 downwards.
CACCAATAGTTCTTAGGCGACCATTCCTAGCTACTTCTCATTCGTTAATTGAGATCAGCCTTTGCACTGCCACCATACCAGTCATTTGAACCGCCTTAAGTAAAAATGAAAGTTGAGCTACAAACTGTAAAAAAAGCACTGTATGGGAGGCAACCCATAGAATTCTACTCCCTTTCTAATTGTTTTTGTTTATTCATTGGTGTGGTTCTTTAGTTATAAGCCTGCTTGAATTGAATTTGATTGATACTTGATTTGGTTTTTGTTTGAATTTCAACTTGTTTTCTTTTCAAAATTCTTGATGATAATATTAATTTGATGTGTTTGTAGGTTTTAGGATTAGGAAGAACTAAAATTCAGCTTGGAAGAAGTTTTGGAGTCGTAAGAATCACCTCTTCTCACAATCCTAGGAAATCTCTCCAGAAAGTTTCTAGAGAGAAAACCCACGATTGTGGGAAATAAGGTGATTCCCACGATCGTGGGAAATCTCTATAGAAACTTTATGGAGAGAAATCCCATGATTATGGGAATTATGGGAATTCCACGATCCAAAGGGAAATTTAACTTTCCCTCGCCTTTTCTTCTTTCACCTATTCTTCAAAATTTCACTCCTTCTTTCTCTAACCCACTAAATTCTCTCCTCCCACTCTTTAAAACTCTTCATTTTCCTTTAGATTCTTGGTATTTTCTTTAGCTCTTTTCATTAATCTTATGATCTTTTCAACTTTTCGTGCATTAATCATTCAAAAACACAAGGATTTGGGTAAGATTTTACTTTCTCTCACTAAAACTTGAATTCACTCATCTTTCTCTTATTTTTGCAGAATTTCTTCTTACAATGGTACCAAGGAAGATGATGTCTTAGAAACCGGTTGATGAACTCAACTTGTAAGTTTTCGGTGAAGGTAAGCGTGATTTAGTGTAAACTTACCTTTCTCTATTTCTAATTTACTCAAAGGAAGAAGGTATGCATTTATGTGACCTTAGGGATAGAGAAATAGTCACTTCTTGTTAATTTGATTTTGAATTGTTAGAGAACATAAGAGTGAGATGAAAACTTGAGCAACTAGCTGCAAACATAGGGTGGAATAGGTTTGTTCGGTGTGATGTACTTATTTACGCTACTATAACTTTAGAATTTTTCACGATAGTCTGGCATAACACTAAAATAGATGTTTTATGGTTTAGGTTAGCTAGAAATATGTTTAAACTTGATTATCTTGTCATTTGTGAAATTTTCAATTTCTCGAATACAAAAATTCTAAATGGTCACGCTAATTTTGATGTCGATTCTTATTGGAAAATTCTCACGGGTGAAAAGCATTTTGACTTACACAATGCACTAAATTCTTTAATCCAGAATGCCAACAAATTGCTTTTACATAAACTTATATGTCTAACTGTTTTTAATAAAACTGAAAGCAACAAATGCTCGACCAAAGAACTTTTCTTTTTATGGTGCATGGATTGAAAAATTAAAATTAATACACCTTATAGGATTTTTGATCCATAGTGAGTGTTGTTAATAAAAGAACTCGTGTTTTTGGATTTCTCATATTGCTTCTGCTTTGGGTATGTTTTATAATGTTAATATGGATAGTTTATGCACAACACCACAAGATATGTTTGACATATTGTATTTGAGATGCTCTGAGATTTTAGAGTTCTATTCTGTGGAACTCTAAAATCCTCAGACACACACTGCAGTGAGGAACAAGAGGGGCACCATATAGCTGCTTCTCAACCATTCGCATCCCTAGTAGTCCCGAAGCCAGAGGAAGAAGCAACAGAGAAGGAATCGAATGCACCAGCGAAGGTTAACCAATTTCAACACATCCTCGACCAGATGGCCTCCAACCAACAACAAATGACATCCTAACTCAATGAGCTTGGTACCCAAATGCAGAAAGTCCATAAGGAGCAGCGCAACCTGAAGAAGAGTTTCCTCAAGTTTTGTTAGAGGAATAATTTTGAAGCTCCTTTACCAACACCGTCGCCACTATCATCTGAATAAGCTTTTCGTACCCTTTTACTTTTAAATTTACTTATTTCTTTTGTTTAGTTTAATTTCATTTTTTGTTGGGTTTCATGACATTTTCTTTTGTTTGGTTTCATGTTATTTTTTTGGGTTTTATGTCATTTTCTTTTGTTTGGTTTGTTGTCAATTTTTGTTTGGTTCAATTTCTTTTGTTTAGTTTGAGGACATTTTCCCTTATTTGGTGGTTGACTTGTCACATTGAGGACAATGTGAACTTTAAGTGTGGGGAGGTGACATTGACTTTCTCAATTGCATTATTTGCATTTTGTTCAATAGGATGCATGTTTAGGCATATCATGTGCTTTGTGTCAATAATCAAACTACATTTGAATCATTCTGATGGATATTGCCATGATATTCTATCATACTAGTTGGAATTAGATTGAATGCAAGCTTGAACTCAGAATAGGCTACTTGAGTAAAAAGTGAACCATATAGAGTGATGAAAAATAGTTGGTTACATAAGCTTAGTTACAAATTGACATTTGAGCAATTAGGTAGTGTAGAGATGCATAATGAGTTTTAATATGAACCAATGTGAGGACTGAGCCATATGACTCCATCGATAGTCATTCTATTTCTTTGTTGAGTGACACTTCCTTAGGTTATTACCTTCAGAACTTGTTTTGAATCGGTTTGAGTCTAATAGACGTATGCCTAATAGAGATGATTTAGGCCCTTTTTGTGTTAACCCTTAGCTTAAAACCTTAAACCTTATTATCCCTTGCTACCCCTTTGAGCCTTGACCATTTATTTCTTGAAAACACCCGAAATTTTAAAACCTTAAACCTTATTAACCTACCCATTCAAAAGCTTAGTAGAGTATTAAGTAATACATTAGTTTAGATCGTTGTGAAAATTTTATCGAGATGAGTTGAATATATTTCTACTTGTGGATTACATTGTTTTTATTTAGAATTATGTTCATAGTTCTTCCATGTAGATGAAAAAGAAAGAAAAATGAAAAAATGTGTTAAAAAAGAAATGAAAAGAAAGAAAAAGAAAAGAAAAGAAAAAGGAAGAACAAGTGAGTTGCATCAATACGTACAGAATAGTAGTTACATTTATATATCTCAGAGTTATATTTTGTTATCTTGTTTTATATGCTTTTTACTTTACTAATGCTTGTGTTTAACCCTATTTCCCTTCACCTTCCCTTACCATATTACAACCCTAAACAAGTCCTTTTGTTCTATTCATGCATGCAATCATTGTAAAGGAGAATTAGTGTATTAGCAAGCCTATGGTAGTGTAGTTTCCTATAGAAAGTTTGAGCGAAACATTAACCATCAAACTCTTGAGAAAAATTAGTGAACACCTTGAGGAAAATTCATTTTGCAACTTACTTATCTTTGAGTGATGGTGTCAATTGTTGAGTTTGCATATATATACTGTAGCACCCCCTTACCGTAGGACACGCACCAGGACCCCCGCAGGTCATTCCCGTACATATCCTATGATAAGGGAGAGCTACTACGATCACTACAGTCACTCCACATGGCATCACATTAATTTGAACAGTAAAGCATTAATAGTAAACCACAATATTTTTAAAATCAACTTCTTCCTCTTTTCATTTCATCAAAATCAAAGGTTTGTACATCATTCCATACTGTACTGTCTGTACATAAATACAAAAAGCCTAGTACAAAATGCTATATGAAAGAGGAAGAACATCAGATCTATCTAGGCCATCCCAAAAGTCCCAGCT
>JANZXP010006878.1:0-14468 GCA_027576715.1 Erythroxylum flavicans | reverse complement strand
TTACCACCATTTCATTTAAGCGTTTTATAACTTTGCATTAGAAAGAAGATACTTACACTTGGGGCATTTTGATGTATCTGAGCATAGAAGCAGTGAACTGTTAACACGATATAATAATGTCAGAAAAGTCACAGAGTTTTGCATGCCTGGGACCAAGAAAAGAAACTTACTTGTTGGTGGAAGAACTTCTAAAGAGGTTTAAGTTTCTGTTTCTGGTCCACAGTGTAGAAGAAGCGTCAGTTGCAAACACTTGCCAGAAAGCATTAAAAAAAATAGAAGCATCATAACCATACTTACGTCTTCTCTGGACAGTTCGATGGCCATGATAAATTATTGTAGGAAAGGTCACTGTGAATCAGTAGAAGAAAGTAAGTAGAAAATTGAACCAGAAACAAAAATTGTAGGAATTTTATAAAAATTAAAATTAATTCAGTAAAAATATGATTAAAGGAAATAAAATCTATTACATAAATACGTCCTTATCAATGTGGACCAATTAATCATTGAATTTATCTGAATTGTTAAGAAGTTCACATATTAAGAAAGCTAAGTTATACACTTTCATAAAGATTGATCAAAAGTTTTAACTGGCTCATACATCCAAGAACTTGCTCAAATAATGGAACAACTTATTCAAGTTGTTTAGTAGTTTATTCATCAAAAAAAGCACAGCAAAATAGATAATTTTTCGTATTATCTTTGTTTATATTAGTTCATGATTAATTATGGGCACATCACTAAAGTTCGTGTTATATCTAAAAAAAATCTAAAATCTAATGTGAAACTATGACCCCCAAGAATGAAAAGTTTCCAGGGACATCAGAAACTAAATGGTACTTCATTTAGGAATTGTTACTTAGCTGACGAAGTAATATAGTACAGGTGCCTAAACTAATCTGCTTTACAGGAAGTGACATCCTACTGACTGCCAAACTTAGAAGTTCAAAATTCACCACCACAAGTAATTGAAAAATCATTAATCGGAAAGATATATTTTGAAATAAGAAATAGAAAGTGTGATCCAGTAATGCTTTCGGGAGCAGAAACATACATGTTCATGAGTGGAGCTTCAAGGAATGACTCTGGTATAGTTCCACTTAGCATGTTGCCACTCAAAAACCTAGTCAGAATCCACATGAACTTTATCAAACTAATTTTGATATCCATCTGAAAGTGAGTGTCATTCTAAACTTAATCAACTAGCAACATTTTCTTACACAGAATTCATTCTTGTTTGGGTCCCAGGACGAATTTCCCCATCCAGCTTGTTGAAGCTTACATCACTGCAAAAGATTGCATGCAGAAAAGGAACTTCTTAAGCGATAAAATTATTGCCTCTTGAAGGCGTTATGAGATGAGAGCATCCATGCATGCTCAAGATAGTCGGTCACAAATTTAGATATGGCTAAGCTTTGAAAAAATATTCTCCTCATTTCATTTTCTATTTTCTCCCTATGTCTGGTTATTAGATAAAGCTACTTGCCCGGTATGTAGCAACCTACTAGAACTATGGAAAGTTGCATGTTACGTATATAATCCAACAACAACTTCAAGTAAAACTAAAACTTACAGCAATGATATTACTTTCCAAACATCTAGTGGGATTCGTCCAGACAAGTTCACATTTCTCAGTATCCTTGTGAGAAAACAAACTTTAGTTGAATAATTCTGATTAGAAAATATTTAAGTTTTCTAGCATTGAACATACAAAGTCTCCATATTTTCGGGCAGGGAAGGAAGATGAAATTCCTTTTCTTCAACATCAGTAATCCTCCTGCACAACAAAAAGTTTTAGGAAATGAGCTTACCCTTTTCTTTTTCCAGTTCAATTCTATCTGTTTGTATTTATCAGTATTAAATTAAAGCACTTATACTCACAGATCAGTTAAATTTTGTAACTGAAAAATGTTGGGAGGTATGGGCCCTTTCAATCCACTTGCACACATTTCACTTCATCAAAAGGACGTATTATTAACTTCAGAATATGCAAAATGCAGCATGAGAATGGAGCCAGAATGTCAGAGATGAAAGTCTCACAGTCTGTAAAGCTGAGGCCAGTTCCCGATGAAACTGGTTATTGTACCATTAAGGATATTATCATTAATAGGAGTGCAAAACAAGAAATACAGGGACTGAATTATGTAAACTAACCAGAAAGTTTTTGAGTAATACTATCAAAAGCATAAGCTAGTGCATACAAGTTTTTAATGCCTTTTATGTGTGCAAGTTCCTCTGGTAAGTCTCCTTCCAACTGATTAGAAGAAAGGATTCTGTAACCATGTGATTGTAACACCGGAAACAAATGTCAGTACATATACAACGATGTGTTGAAATGATGGAGTGCATTTCCCATACAAACTTCATCTATGCATCACATTCAAACATAAAAAATACTACAATAAAATAATAGCTAGAGCAAATAATGTTTCTTACAGAACTGCTAGGTTCACCAATTTCCCAAGGTCTGAAGGGACATTACCAGAAAATTGATTGGCCTCAAGACTCCTTGTTTTATTGCCATTCAATAAGAGAAAAGGAAAAGTAAGTTTGTAATCAAGTTAAACCTGAAAGAAGCAACCGCAGTTCATGACATACAAGTAATTGAGGCTAGGAAAATTTCCCAAGTATCTTGGAATACTTCCTGACAAGCTGTTGGCGGTGAGTGAGCTGCATAGTATCGATCATAGGTTATAGAAAACTTAAACGGAAAGGAAAAAATATATGTTGCAGCAACAGGCAAAAAGGGTCTGGTTGCGCTTACAGATATGTCAAATTCTGCAGTTTAGTCCATTCACTAGGAATTGTCCCACTAATATAGTTACGAGTTATGTCGCTGTCAAAGATAAATTTCACAGCTTATTAATTTTGAATAAGCAACTTCAAAATAAAATTTTTCTTAAGGAGTTTCTGACATGATCATATCTGCTAAAAAATGAAAACTTTACAATCAGCAGAGAACTTCGGGTAGAGCAAAGGATAAGAGTTCATAACTTCTAAAAGTACACAAATCTAAAAGTGTGGCTTAGCAGACTAGGCCGCATGGTCAAATTACAAACACATGACCTGGAGTTCAATCATTACATTATGCTTAAAGTTATGCTGTTTCTCCAAAAATTTTGCGAATTTTTATGCAACTAATAGATAGGATGAGAACATGTTGAAGCTGACCGCTAAGCATCTTCAAATTGCAAAATCAAAAGCATTCATGATCATCAAACATGACAATCAGAATGAGAAATGCTCACAATATTGATTACCAAAAAATGAAGATGTTTCTTACATCTCTTGAAGATGTTTAAGGCTGGACATTTGTGGTGGGAGCTTGCCTTGATAACTGTAACCTTTGAGCACACTGTAATTACAAACAAGCTCATAAGTCCCTAAATACATGCAAGAAGAAAAGGTTGGCATATGATATTTCTCCTTGTAGAAGAAATGTAAAAGAAAATAACATTCTCAACATAAAAAGCTGGAAGAAGTTAATATAAATTGTATTTGAATCTGACTTACTCGTTTATCCAATGCGCAACTAATATTATATATTATCTATAGAAATGAAGACACCACTTGACTATCTTCAACACTGGTCTTTGAAGTTTCAAGTTTTGAACGGAGTTGATTGAAAAAATATATTATCTTTGACTTGGTATTTCAACCGCATCCTTATTCCTTAGTCCTATCTAATACTTCTTCTCAGACAACATAATTCTCGAATTTAATATTTTTCGTCCTTCAGGGAAGAATGGATTAATACAAGTTTGATAGCACTTAAATTTATCATTATAAATTGGAATCACTTTTGTCAGTAGGTACATCGAGATATTCAAAGAATCTACGAAGCCAAATATACTACCAAACCATATTAGCTGAAACTTTATTTCTGTTCTACACAAAGATATTGAATTCTGCCTACTATCATCACTATATATAAAAATAAAACTGTAATTAGACCATTAATCGCTTATGTCTCCATGAAAATCACCATCAGTGAAGCCTTGTAAAGAGGAATTAACTCTCTTTTTATAACATATGTTTAACTCAAGAGTAGACTTAACCAACTTAAATTTTTTTGTTTATCTCTTGTAGATGGGATTTCTTTATTATTTGCGTAAATCTACTCACAAAGTTCAACAGGAAAAACAGTTTATTGGCTTGTTATTATCAAGTAAAGAACACTCTCAACATGTAAACAATGTTTGTATATTGCATTGTTATTTGCTGATTGTACACAAGGGGTTCAATATATAGAGTTAAGAGCAAATAAAACAACTGAAAGAATAATGCAATTTATTATACGATATTCTATCATTATTATGCAATCAATTTATTTAGGAAATAAATATTATAGTTGACTAACACAAGAAGTGCACACAAAAGTGGAGTGTCTGAAAATAAATTCCTTTTTCACGACGAAATCTTACTTTCATATCAAATAAGATGGAATGCTTTCTTTTCTTTTCTTTTTTTTCCATGTCAAACTTCTTTCCGATAATTAAGATACAAAATTTTCTTTCTTTATGATTTAACATATTTGAGGGGTATCTAACTAAATTTGACAAAAATGTATGAATCTAATATAAAATCAATGGGGTAATGATAAATTTGATTTTTGAATTCAGACTCACACCTAATAAAACAAATTTATGATCAGGTTGGCCTTTAAGTTTGGGATATCCACTTTAATCCGATGTAAACTTGGTATAACCTAACTTAATAAATTAAATTCGATTTAAACCAAACCTAGCCAACCCAATCTAACCTTAAGAAAATATCTCACCTAATTTTATCTCAACTGCTTGTATCTACTTATATCTTTAATTCTTATCTTTCACATGAATTATTTGTAATATTTTTGTTGTTATCTTAATTTTATATTTATCACATGTACTTTATACATGTATATAAGTATAAGGTACCTCAGCAATTAATCAATGAAAAACAACTTCAATTTTTATTACATATCAAAACTTCTTCATAGTATCATAGTCAAAAGCATCAACATACTAATCCCATTTACACCAGAAATTCCTAAACACACCCACCTAATCTGTCAACAACATCTTTAACAACACAAACACAAGTTACACAAGTTCCTACCTATTAGAAACAATTCTAGCAACAATCTCTACTGACGCAAAACAACTTTCAGCTTCAAATTATAACAATAAACAATATGTCAAAACCATTTCTCCCATTCAATCAGGTAACAAATTTCCTCACTATTTCCCTACTAGGCTATACTTACCATCTTTGAGCTTCAGGGGTATATTGACAGGACTATCCCTCCACCACTAGCAGTTGATCCCAGCTCCAATTTTTCCTCTTCAAAGAATAAAAATGGCAAAAGATGGACCGTCTTATGTATTTTTTCCTTATAACATCCCTTACCAGACCCATCACATGACTTATCATTGGTTGCTCCACCGCTCTAGCCATTTAAGTGGCTATTGAATAATATTTCCTACAGCAATTGACCTCTCAACGCTTTATCCTCCATAAAAAATTGCACTGACCAGCCTTTATCTTCGATTTTCTTACCCTTGTTTCTAATACCGTTGACAATCTAGCTTTTATCGGAGACCAAATCTTCGACGATGATTTGGTCGTCTTCACTTAAATGGTCTTCTCACCGAATACAAGTCCTTCATCACTGTGAGGCAAGTTATGGCTGTGTTGCGTTCATAGCTTGTATGGTCTGCATGTTGGTCCACGTTGGAGTTTGCTGTTGATGGTTTGTTCGAGTCTTATAGGTGAAGCTATTTAGTTTGTTAAGTTCTGATTGAGTCAATAAGTCATGTAGCTTGTTTGTTAAGTTTACTATTACAAGTTGTTTAGGTTGTTAGGAGGTTCCTAGTTTCATGCAGGCAAAACTCTTCAAGTTTATATTTAAAACCATAGCTTTGTCTAATGAATAATTAAGCTTCATTCCACTTGTGTATGAGTGCTCCATATTCAAGAGGCAATCTAGTTTCAATAATTGGTATCAGAGCCACTTCAAAGGCCTAATCTGAGGAGTAAAAAAAAAAGATGAGAGCACCTATATTGAGAGTTGAGTGTTTGAGGAAAGAGTAGCGTTTTTCTCGCATGTCTTAAAGAATGATGTCAAATGAAGAGAGCCTCGTTCAACCTGCTATCCCTAGATTCGATGGTCACTATGATCACTTAGAAATGTTGATGGAAAATTTCCTTCGATCGAAAGAATACTAGAGCCTGATCGAAAGTGAGATTTGCCTTGCTACACCTGAAACGGTGCTGACTGAAGCTCAACTGAAGGTCAGGGAGGGTTAGGGAGGAGCAACGACTTAAAGACTTGAAGGCCAAGAATTATCTTTTTCAAGGTATTGATCGCACCATGCTTGAAACGATATTAAACAAGGGCACCGCAAAAGATATTTAGGACTCCCTAAAATAGAAATATCAAGGATCCACCAAGGTTAAACATGCATAGTTGCAAGCTCATTCCAAGAATTCGAAATTCTTGGAATGAAGGGAGGTGAGAGAATAGATGAATACTTCGGCAGAACTCTCACCATTGTTAACAAACTGCGAGTACATGGTGAGAAAATGGAGCAACTTGCTGTGGTGGAGAAGATTTTGAGGTCTTTGATATCTCGGTTTGATTATATAGTGTGCTCTATTGAAGAATCTAATAATCTTACAATGATGACTATTGATGAACTTCAAAGCAGTTTACTTGTTTATGAACAACATATAAAAGGACATCAAAAAGAGGAGCATGCTTTGAAAATAACTGTTGGAAAGATTTGGTGGGAGGCTTGGAGTAAGAACAAATGAGAGGTTAGATGGCAGAAGGAACTTTCGTGGAAGCTTTCGAGGAAGAGGAAGAAGACGTGGAAGAATACCTTTCAACAAAGCCACAGTGGAGTGTTACAACTATCATAAACTAAGGGACTTTCAATATGAGTACCTTGAGTTAGAGAAAGTTGCTAATTATGCTGAACAAGATGAGGAGGAGATGCTTGTCATGTCATATGTAGAGTCTCATCACTCACAGGGAAAGGAGGTATGGTTCCTGGATTTAGGTTGTAGTAATCATATGAGTGGTAATAAATTCTGGTTCTCTGACCTAGACGAAGAATTCAAACAGTCTGTCAAGATAGGAAATAACTCATCCATGGCTGTGATGGGAAGAGGAAGTGTCAAGTTCACCATTGATGGCATTACACACAGGATCAGTAATATATTTTACATTCCTGAGTTACAGAACAGTTTATTGAGTATAGGGCAGTTGTAAAGAAAGGGATTAATTATACTCATAAAGGATGATGTGTGCAAAATATTTCACTCAGTCAAGGGTCTTATTGTGCAAAAAACTATGTCCTTCAATAATATGTTTGTAGTACGTGCCTCGATGATTCCCAGAGAGACTTGCTTTTAGACAAGCTGCGCTACTGACATACATTTATGGCATAGTTGATACGGTCATCTTAGCTTCAAAGGGCTAATACAGCTCCACTATAAGAAGATGGTTAAAGGGCTTCCTTTGCTGAGAACTCCTACCAAGATTTGTTCTCATTGTCTTATTGTTAAGCAGCATAGAGATCCAGTTCCTAAGAAGAGTCTGTGGCGAGCTACACAAAAATTACAACTAGTACATGCTGACATATGTGGACCTGTGAAACCAGAATCACGTGGGAACAAGAGGTACCTCATAACCTTCATTGATGATTTTAGTAGAAAATGTTAGGTATATTTCTTGGCCGAGAAATCAGAGGCATTTACTATGTTTAAACAAATTAAATGTTATGCTGAGAAGGAATTAGGATCCACAATATGCTGTTTACGCACAGATAGAGGTGGTGAATTCATATATAATGAATTCATAGAGTTTTGCAGTAAGCATGGGATCAAAAGGTAGCTTATCACAGCTTATACTACTCAACAGAATGGAGTTACTGAGAGAAAGAATAGGACAGTGATGAATTTGGTAAGAAGCATGCTATCTGAGAAGGATATGCCAAGTGAATTTTGGCCTGAGGTAGTCAAATGGTGTGTGCAAGTTTTGAACAAGAGTCCCACTATGGCTTTGAAAGATCTCACACCAGAAGAGGCATGGAGTGGCAACAAACCAGATGTGGGATATTTTTAGGTGTTTGGCTGTATTAGTCACATGCACATTCCTGATGCTAAAAGAATCAAGTTGGATGATAAAAGCATCAAGTTTGTGCTCTTGGGTATCAGTGAGGAATCTAAGGCCTATAGACTATACAATCCTATCACAAAGAAAATTGTGATTAGCCGTGATGTAGTTTTTGAAGAAGGTGAGAAATGGGATTGCAGAGGCAAGGAAGATACAAAGCATTTAGACGATGAAGGTGATATGCACAATGAAAGGGAGGATGAACATACAGACGAAGTAGATGACTACCCCATACCAGGTTCATCGAGAAGAAGCTATGACAGTCCTATAGAAGAAATAGAAGATTGCTCTACTTTAGGTTCATCAAGAACCAGAAGGGCACCAGGTTGGATAAGGGATTATAAGACAATAGGAGGGTTATCAAACTCAGAAGATCGGCATGATCGGGCACTATATGCCTCCTTTACTAATCCATGCTCATTTGAAGACGCATCAAAAAATCTGAAATGGAGAGAAGCTATAGACACAGAAATACGTGCAATTGAGAAGAATGGTAATTGGGAACATATTAACTTGCCGGAAGGTGTAAAGAAGATAGGAGTGAAGTGGGTTTTCAAGACCAAGCTCAACGAGAAAGAAGAAGTTGACAAATACAAGGCACGTCTTGTAGCTAAAGGATACGTACAACAATATGGCATTGACTATACCGAAGTCTTTGGACTAGTTGCTAGATGGGATATGGTTGGAAATTCTGTTACCTTTGTAGTCACTTTTGTTATTGTTGACTTATAGCATCAACGTCTTAGTCTTCTATGTTACTCTACACTTTCTACATTGTCTTCCTATTTACTAATAAAATTAAAATTTATCACTTTTACATCATATTTTCAAGGAAAAAGTGTTTGTTTACCATTTTCATTATCTACTCCTTTACACTTATTCACTATAACACTCAGGGACCTTCCCCATCTCTTTCCCTTTATGGTATTCGTTATTTTATTATTTTTTAGATGATGTTAGTCACTTCATGTGGCTTGTCCCATCAACACAAAATTCTTAAGCTCTATTTTGGCTCCAAACTTTCAAAACAACCACTAAAAACCTTTTCTCCACTACTATCAAAACCTTCTAATGTGATGGAGCGCCTGAATTGATCAACTAGAATTACTCTTCGTATTTTACACCCTTCAACTCCTTAATAAAATGGCCTTACTAAATGTAAAATACACCATATTATTGAAACTGGTCTCACACTTTTACTTAATGCCTCTATTTCCAAATCCTTATGGCTTAAAGCATTCATACTATTGTCTATTTTATCAATCTTTTACCTACCCCCCATTCTGTATCATAAATCTCTACATAAAATACTTTTCTACACCAAACTAGACCTTACTTTTCTTTGTGTCTTTGGTTGTCCTTTTTTCTCCTTTTTAGCTGCTACTTGTCTTAACAAACTATCCCTCAAACATATTCTCTGTATCTTTCTTGACTATTCCTCTCAACACAAAGGTTATCAATGTTTTGATCCAACTAGTTCCAAAAATTATATTTCTTAACATGTTCGATTTCTTAAACATGTTTTTTCTTTTTGCAGTCCTCCAACCACCTCTTTTTTTTTCTCCATCCTTTCAAATTTCTTTAACTCTACCCTTCTCTCTACCATCTCCCTCTCCCTCGACTTCACACTTTTCACCCTTGTCCCAACAACCAAACTCTCTTCCCACTATCCATCTCATGAACACACGTACTCAAGATATCACCTGCACTCCTTGTAATTTTCCCTACCATATTACTTTTGTCATATTTACATAAATCTCTCTTATTCCTAATCCCAGATCCTTCACTCAAGTCAACAAAATTTTCTATTAGTGTCAAGCCATACTTAATGAGTTTAAAGCTCTCTATCGCAATCAAGAGTTAACCTAAACTCTTGATTCCCCTCCTCCAAACCAAAACGTCATCTTAATGGCACTATTAACCATTATAAAACTCATCTTATTGCCAAAGGGTACCATCAAACTCCCAATGTTGATTACACTACTACTTTTAGTCTTTTAGTTAAACCCACCACCATCTGTATCATTCTTTCCTTAGTTGTTTTCACCAACGGGCTCATTCTTCAACTTGATGTCAACTATGTCTTTCTTCATGGCTTTCTCTTTAAACCAGTCTATATGTCTCAGCCTCTTGGTTTGATAGACATAAACCATCCTCATCACATCTATCGGCTCCATAAAGCCTTATATGGTCTCAAATAAGTTCCTCGTGTCTAGTTTCACCAATTGAGTAAAAAACTCCTTGCCCTCAATTTCTTCTCCTCCAAATTTGATACCTCTCTTTTGATTTAGATAACCTCGTCCCACATCACCTTCCTTTTGGTTTATGTAAAAGATATCTTGGTCACTCTTCTCCTTCTTTCATTTCCCATATCATTCATAATCTCAACTCCTCCTTCTCTATCAAAGACTTATGTCTCATACATCATTTTCTTGGAATCGAAGCCAAACATACTTCTAGTGGTCTTATACTTACTCAAACCTAGAAATCAAAGATCTTCTTCTTCACATAACTTTTAACAAGTCTAAACCTACACCCACACCTATCACTCTAACTCTCCCACTTTCCAAAAATCATAGCACATAACTTCCTAATGATCCTCATTCTACGTCCAGGTATTGTATATTTCTTGGTCCTAATCTAATCAGTTGGAGCACCAAGAAAAAACCTACATTTGCAATACTTACCATTGAAGCTGAGTAAAAGGCATTGCTCTTGCCTCCGCCTAACTTTGTTAGATTTCCTCTCTTTTTGGAGAACTTGGCTTTTGTCACCTTATGCCAACTCTATGGTATGATTATATTGGAGCTATCTTTCTTGCTTCAGACCTGGTCTCACATTCTCGTATCAAACACATTGAAATTAATATTCATTTTGTTCGGGATTGGTTGCTCATTAGGACATTCACATCAGACATGTTTCATCTCTTGATCAAATTGGTGATGTCATGAATAAAGCTTTGTTTGCCTCATTATTTCATCGATTTTGAGACAAGCTCGCCAACTCATCTGATAGTGTGCTTAAAGAGGAATAACAACGTATCTCACCTAATTCTATCTCAATTGCTTGTATTTACTTATATTTTTAGTTATGATCTTTCACATAGATTATTTGTAATCTTTCTGTTGTTATCTTAGTTTCATATTTATCACATGTACTTTATACATGTATATACAATGAAAAATAACTACGATTTCATTACTTTTCAAAACTTTTTCAAACCTCGATCGAAACTTATGTTTTAATGCATCTTTAATTTGATCTAACTGAGTCAAGATCAATCAGGCTTTCGATCGAGTTCAAGTCTTATAGGACATGGGTTTAGTTAATCCATTACATCCACATTAGTAAAACTATTAAAATGAAACTCCAAGACCTAAAAAAAATTAGATTACCTAAGTCCTTTATCTCAAAATGTTGATGTAGAAAAGATTTAAGAGTGGAAATACCAGGAGTGTTATCATTAATAATTATCATGTCATCAATATAAAGGAGAAGAAGAGTGTATCATTAATTCGATTTGGAAATGAATATAGCATGATCATAGGAGTTGAATTGAAAGGCAAGAAGACTAATAGTGGAATTGAATTTAGCAAAGCAAGCTCAAAGAATTTGTTTCAATGTATACAAGACTTTCGAAGACAAAAAACTTGGTTAGATGGATGATCATAACCAGGTGGAGGCTACACATATACTTCTTCTACAAGATCACTATTAAGAAAAACATTTTTGACATCCATATGAAATAATGACCAATACTTGCTAGCAACAATTGCAATAAGATAATAAACTAAGGTTAAACCAGTTATAAATGCAAATATCTCCTCATAGTCAATACCATACTCTTATGTAAAACATTTAGAAATAAGTCTAGCTTTATATCATTAACTGATCCTTTAGATCTAATCTTAATTTTATAAACTCATTTGCAGCCAACAATAGACTTTCCTAAAGGTAAGTCAACCATATCCTAAGCATTAATACTAGTAAGTGCATATAAATGCTTTTCTATTAATTTCTATCATAGAGAATCAACTTTTGCCTCACGATAGGTGCAACATTCATATAAAAAATAGTATAATAAACATAAAAATCGTGAACACAAATAAAATTTATTATACGATACATTTAACAATAATTACTAAAGGATAAGAAGAATTAAAAAACTAAACTATTATACTTTAAAAAAATAAAATACCACTATACTATTTTTCAACAATATTATCACCTAGAAAAGAGAAATAACACTTCTTATTTTTTATTAATATTATGGTCTAGAGAAACTAAAACATCTCTTACTATTTGCAATAATAAAATTATTTTTCTTAACAAAAAATAATTTGGATGTACCCACAGAAGTAAGACCTCACTGTTAAGCGATCGTTTCACTACAATAGCTTAAGATATTGTGTGAGGACAACTTAATTGGTTTTATATATTCACTAACACTCACTACAAAATCTATCATAAGTTTAAGTAAAAGTACAATGAAGGCACACCACAAATTCATTGAAGACAAAGTATTCTCTTACCTCTCTAGTTTTTTAAGCATCAAGAAAATTCAACATTTTAAGTTAAATTTGACCAATACAGAAACAAAACTGGTTTACCAAGATAAGTAATAGATTCAAGTTCAACATTATTATCAGCATCAAAAGTTAGAGCTCTAAAGATATTTGTGCAAACTAAACGACTGTGCTACTATTATGTCATAACATGTATAAACTAATCAAGATAAGGACTTGGTGAGAAACATAAAGTTACACGAGAAAGTGTAATAGAAGGAAATTAGAAAGGGACTTACAAGTAGGTAATATGGCAAGTAGCATTTTTGGGGGCACAAATGCATATTATGGTGTTATTCTGCCCATGATCACTAGGTATATTAATAGCTCCAAATCGACAATCCTCTGTGAAATTGAATTGGCTAACACCAAGAGTCTTTAGGCTCAGTGTTAATGCTTGTACTGCAACATTTACAAAGAAAAAATTAAGTTTTAAGGCATGATTTTTCTGCACATTTTGTTCTTGTAATATACTTGATGTTACTCCATCTTTTTCTTTTTTGTATCAAATAATTATTTTTCCTACCAGAATCAAACCCTCTTTTTGCATAAGTTTAATTTTTATTTATGTTAATATAATGGATTGAACTACATGATTTTTTGTATATTCAACATGTTAGGATCAGTAATATATATATTCTTTAATAAATTCATATCTTTGTAAAATACCTTGTCAAGCTTATCTACAAATTTAAGTAATAAATTTTTAATATAAAATATTCTATATCTAACTATAAATATTTTAGCGTACTTTTAGGAAGTTAATGTTCTTTTTAAACAAATATATTTTAAGATTCAATTATATTTTAGACTTATTAATTATTCTTTTTAATGATATATATTTAAAAAGTTATCTATTTAAATTTATAGAGGTATCTGATTTTTAATATTTTTAGAATTTTCCTAATAAACAACTATTATGCAATAAGTTCTGAAATAGTATAAAAGGGAAGTATGATATAAGGAGACTTTAAGATACCTTATGGTTGCAAGTTCTTTTACTTATATGATATAAGGAGACTTTAAGATACCTTATAGTTGCAAGTTCTTTTACTTATATGATATAAGGAGACTTTAAAATACCTTTTATAGTTGCGAGTTCTTTTACTTATATGTGGTATTAGTATATTTAAAATTTTCATAATTAAGAGTTTTTTTTATTGAAGCAATTCAGATTAGGATAACTTTGGACTAATGATTATACAAATTTTACATACTCATCCTAAAAGATTTTTAAGTTGGCGTTGATATCGATCTATTAGCTATAAGGTAGAAAGTATATTTTAGTTATTGAAACTTTTTATCGCAATTTAATCTTAACTTTCATATTATACGTTGTTTAAATAAACTCTTCGTATTATGAATTTCATTCTAATTGACATTTAAATAAATAAATCATTAACTTCTATCATAGTTCATGTTTACTTATGTCTTTGTGACAATATTTTTCAATGTAGCCCTGTTGCATAATTATAATTTGTCTCATAAAATGATCACAAGATTTTAGTTGTAGAAGATGTCACAGTAGAGATGTTTTGGCATCATTAAAAGTTATCTATAACTTATAAAAAAATTAAAAAAACTAAAATATAAAAAGAGTTTAATTTGTCAATTCTATAATAAAGGAATTTATGAATTTGAAAACTTTAAGTACTGTCTGATAACGTTGGTGATCCTTTTCTTGTTTCTTTGAAATTTGCATGTGTCATAGACATAGTATGATGTCAATGAATTAGCTAATT
>JANZXP010006829.1:0-14474 GCA_027576715.1 Erythroxylum flavicans | reverse complement strand
AATTGTTGGATGAGGCAAGGAACAATCTTCGAAAAGCTTCTCGAGAGATGAAGAAGCAAGCGGATCTTCAGAGGAGACTATTAGAATTTGACGTAGGAGATAAATTTTTGTTGTAACTAACCCCTACATGTTTGGAAGAAGATCAAGAGTTAGCCAGTTCATAGAGGTTTGGTGTCGAAGTACGATGGACCGTTTGAAGTACTACACAAAGTGGGAAACGTGGCATACAGATTAAAATTACCCAAATGGTTAAAGGTAGACTCTACTTTTCATGTTAGTTTTCTCAAGCCTTACTATAAGGATGCATCAGATCCTAATCGGAGTCAGGTGAAGCGAGCTCCATCGATTGTGAGGAAACAGTTCAAAGATTAAGTGGAGAAGATCCTAAATCATCGAACAATGGGTCAACACAAGAAGAACCGATAGACCGAGTTATTGATTCAGTGGAAAGGTAGACCTGTTGCAAAAGTTATGTAGAAGAAAGATACGACTTTGTGGCAATTCGAAGACCAAGTGAACGCCTACTTTCAAACCAATTCAACGAGGGCATTGAATCCATCTAGTGGGGTGGTTTGTTAGACCCTTAAACTTCGGAGCACTTCTTAGTGACCTTCACAATGCGCCTTAGGAGGGAGGTTAACTGGATTACACATATGAGGGAGGTATGCAAAAATACTAAGGCAAACATGGGTGAGTTGGATCGAACTTGATGCAAATTTTGGTAGAATCTCGAACCTTATGGAAATTAACTCAACCCAGGCTAAGAACTTGATGGAATAAGGACTTAGCCTATGCTCGGATGAATGGACCACAACTAGCGGACTTGTTGTGGGAAGCATTAGATCAGGCCAGTGTGCTATGTAGGCTTCAACAAGATCACACTGTATCATCAGCGGATAAAGATCATGGGGAGATCTTAGATGATATGGCAACAACTAAGAGTTAGAGTTACAGTAGGACTCAACATCTGAAGATAGTGGAGATGTTCAAGGATAAGGATGCTAGTTTCCTATTTAAATGTGAACTCTATCTTTCTATCATCTTGTATATTCTATCTTATCAGTTAGAGTCCTATTTGGATGGGGGTGTCATCCAATTTGTCCAAGTGATGTAATCTAATAGAGATAGACGTGATCTTAGCACATTCTTAGGTAGTTCAGTTTAAGTTAGATTCTGAATGTAACTTGGGTTCCAAGTTAGAGTACCTATATATAGCTCGTTCGAGCTTTGATCTCGATTCATTCAGGGAGAGAACATTCCTTGTATTCTTTTAAGGGAAAGTAATGTAAAGGTTCGTTTTACCGTATCTCTCTTGTTTTCTGGTTGTCTTTATTTTCTTATTGCTTTCGTAGTATTATGTCTTCGAGTGTACGAGGTAAATACTTCGAAGGTCATTGAAGGCTGAAGTCTTGCTTAAGCTGACCTAAGTGAGACTGCTGTGCAAAGGGTGTTGACGATCAACTTCGGTGAAAGCTCGAGTCCCAAGGGGACCTTTGTATCAAATACCACGTAAACGATACAATAGCATTGTGATCAACTAGTATGTTCTCATGTCTGATTGAACACCAAAATAATGTGTTAACATCACATGATCATGTGTCTGTCGCAGATGTCAGATCATCCTAATGTATTAATCAACATTTTCGTTTTTATTAATTATATTAACTAAACAAGTTAATATAACAAACTAGATTGAGAAATTTTGATGGGATAAAGTATAAAAATAAGAAAATGAATTGAAAAACTTTTATTGAAAAACCTAACTCAATTAAAGAATAATGTTTTCATTATTGTTGATTTATGCCCTACAATTAATTAGGTTGTTGTAGTTTTTGGGACATAATTATTTAAAGACATTCTTTATTTTATACATATTTATTTAGTTAACTAATATATGAGACAGAGTTCATGAGATAAATGTGAATTGCAAATGAAATTATGATGAGATCATAATTATACGATTCATATTGTATTTATGTATTTTCTTAAATTGTTTCTAATTATTGTTCTATTAAGACTATACATTAAAAAAAAGATTGATACTTATTTCTCTTTTATAAAGAAATTACTATCTTATTAGTTAAAGTACGAAGATACTTAAGAAAACGTTTAAGTACATGTTATAAAATAAGTTCTTAGAAAATAAGTTCACTAAACTGACATAATATAAGAATTCTATTTAGAACATTACTTATATGTTTATTGAAGTTATCATTGTAATGATTGCATAATTGACCATTTGATTTAATAACTCTAAAGGATCTCTTGTGGAGATTGTTGTAGTATTACTTGGACCTATCTTAATTAAGCATAGCTTGTTTGGTAGTCATGGGATATAATATATGGAAGCTAATTAAACATAAAAGTCAAGAAGTGTTAGGTTAGCGAAGAAACAACTTTGGGTGTTGGATTCAATGAGTGTTAGGTTAGGGAAGAAACAACTTTGGGTGTTGGATTTTTCTTTTTTTATTTGATCAACTTTGTGTTTTTATTTTAAAAAGGTAAAATCTTTTAAAAAATAATAAAAACAATAACATGCCAATTGTAAAGGTGACACATCAACTAATATGGCTCCAAATAACAAAACCTTGACGTTAGTTAAAGCTAACAAAGTGACGCTTTAAGAGACAACTTATTTGATTTTATTTAAAGGAAGATTTGGTAATATAGATAACGAAAAAGGTCAACTTAGATATTTTGTGAAACATTAAGGGTAAATTGTACTTTTTGCCTAAAAAATTATATATAAAAAGAATAGTCAAAACTACTTTAATATTCATAATATTTAGGTGGTCATGATGCATTACTAGACTCAAATCTTGATATATGAATATAAATTATTTAATTAGAGAATTAAAAATAACTAAAAAATGTTTAATTTATTTAATTCTAAATATAATTTAGAGCTATAATTTTTATCCATTATTAGTATATTTAAGAATCTAATAGGCCACACATAAAGAACAGTTAAAGCGAAAAGATAATTTAATTAAATTGGATTACAAAGTTTAAGAAACTTTAAATGTTTAAATATGAGATATTTAATCAATAATACTAATACGAGATCTTGAATCTTATTTGAACCAATTTGATATTGGATTAGAATTAATTGTAATCTAATTAAATTATAATTATAATTATAATTCAATTAAATTATCAAAAAGTCTAAATTCTATCTAAATAAGAGTACGCTCCATAGGAGCCACCACTTCTAACATATCCCCTTTTACCCTACTTCTAGAGTACTCAATGAATTCGTGTGGATAATATGAGAGGTCAAATGCTTACACGCTTAAAAGTCGTGTCGATGAACATGTTTCAAAAAACATTTCAAAAGGAGTAGTATGAAAAGAAGAAATTTTATAATAAAGTATAGATTTATGATTGATGTTTATTATATTTTATGCATTAATCAAGTTATAAATTGAAGTGATCTTGAATTTTATCAAGTTATAGATAAAAGTGATCTTGACTGCTAAAAAAATTTAATTTTTCTTTCGTTACATACAGAGCAACCATTTATAATCAATAGAAGGCAGTAACAAAATGCAAACGAGCAAGCAAGTAAATGCGTGCCAACTATATAAAATAAAGTTGTTATATATGGTTGAATAAAGCCCAAAAACCTTTTCAAGTGATAAACCATATAACAAGCACAGACTGCCGAAATATTATAATCATCAAAGGTCCATCGATCACACAACTAAATTAACGAGTATCCGTTGAAGATGGTCAGAATTCAGAAACAACAATAATAATCGGCAACGATGATTTGAACCCGTAAAGAAGCAACAATCGATTAGGAGCCCCAGAACAAGCAACAATTAACAACAATGAACGACGTCTAACATCAGTGAAAAAACCACGGAGAATATCAATTCCTTTTACATTAAATGATTCAATATCGTTTGGAAAAAGATCGACTACAAAAAGTAAGGCGCGTCTCCCAAGTCACAATCGTGTTCAAAAGACTTCAAACATACTGCAACTCATCGGCCATGATTGCGGTGCACCCTGCAGAATAACGGAGACAAAACTCTAACCGCGCTGACAAGTCTTGATTCATTAACACTATTTATAATTTGTGTGGCTGAGAATAATCTAAATATTTTAGGGTTAAAGAGGCAAAAATATAATGAAGTTGCAAAGAAGGCAGAAAACACGACCTCCGTCTTGATAGTCACTTGAATAAAGTAAGCACCAAATCCCATTTGACCCCTTGAATTGGTCAAGTAAAGGTGCAGAGGAGAACAAGAAGTCATTTGCACATGTATAGCTCAATAGCAATGAAATAATGGCAATTCTATTATTTCCAAAGGAAAAGGGCAAATTACAAAAGCCACTTTCACGACAATGTTCCTATCCACCTTCACCGCAATGTTTCTATCAATCATATCAGTCCCAACAATCACAATTTTCAAGCTTTCGACATCACAACTCAGGACTTGGCATCACCATGTTTCATATACTTCCTGTCAACTCCTGGAAGTCCAAGGCCTCCTGCTGCCCTATCCCAACTTGCCCTCCAGCGGAGAAAAGAAAGAGTATGCTTGATGGCTAGACAATGTGCAAAACTTATATACCACCTACCAACAAAGGAAAATTCTAATCGAGTCTTCGCAGCAAGGACAGTGGGCACTGATTCAGTAACCAAAAGGATTTCATCCAATGGATATGTCCGATCAATGCAAGCAACTGACAAGACTTTACAAGCACAAGAATTTACTTGCTAAAAGCCAAGCCGAGTCCTGTCTGAGTAGTAAATAACAGCAATCTGGAAAATAACCACCTGTTAATTCTTGAATTGGTATTTTCAAACTAGCACTCTTAGTGCGGCAAAATAAAATAACTTTCAGGAGGAAAACAGAGACATCCAATGCAAACTTAATATATCAACCTACCAAACACAGTTAATTCCTCTTTTCAGACTGTAAGAATAGAGTTGCAGAATAGTGTCAAATTTCTTTTCCTTTTTCTTCTTTGTAAGAGATGGGAAAGAAAACTAATGAACAAACAAGTTACAGAAAGTAGCTTGGCTCACCTTCTCCAAAAGCCTAAGGGAAGTCACCTTCCTTGAACCACTCTGTAATTGAGTATCAGATCATCAGGTTTCTTCCATATGTAAGCTCGAACAGTTGCCAAGCTCATGTCAGGAGACAAAACCTGGAAGATATTGTCATTTAGTAGAGTTTTAATGCAAAAGTAGAAGTGGCCTTCGATTTGAGTACAATTTCAATAGGGTACAAAGACGATTTTAAGGTAGGTACATATATCTAGGTTCAAGATACATCAGGTATGCTCACTGCCAATCCTCCATCAAGAAAAACTCTTGGGTTCAACCATTGCCGATCTTTCAGGCCCTAGTTTAACACCAAATAACCACAAATAGAGTGATATAATACTGAGAAATCTTGGCCACTCTTACTACTATACATTCAAGGTGCACAGTTTAAAAAATAATAGCTCAAGAAATAATTAACAGCATAAACTGTTTGATAAATATTAACATTATCAAACAAATATTCAGCTACATCTAAAGGCATTTTAACATTAAAAACAGAATTCCACTCACCTGGTTATTGCACAAGATCTCAATATTTGGCCTATGCTTTTGCCATGGCTTCAATCCAGATCGGAAAGATGCATCTCCAACAGCAGAATGCTGTAACTGTCCCGCACTAGGAGCAAATGTTCCATCAGGATTAACACTGTCCAATGGCTTGTCAAGGACCATTTTTTCTACTACATAATTGACAACCTGAAGAGGAAGGTGGAACACAGTAAATAAAGCTGTAATCTTCAATAAAATCTCAAGAGGAAGGTTTTAAATTTGTTCAAGTCAGCAGCACCTTAGAAATGTTTAAATTTGCACAATATATTACTTTGGAGAATATACCTAAACCAAGCTACTATGTAACAGGACGTGTTATATAGACACATGCATACAGAGAGTAAACATGCAGATAAATCTCCAAAGGCGTACCAATTATTTCAATATATAACCTAAATGGCACATGAAAAACCTAAATAAGAAGGAATTGCTGAAATAGTTTCACTAAATTGAGCCAACTTCTCAATAATTTAGGAACTTTTTTGTTAAACTGGTTTACGTGGCATATTCTAACTGGATAGGAATAGCACGTGGCATGTTGATGTGGTATTCCTGATGTACTTAATGATGTCTCTATGGTGAAAATCTGTATGAAGTAAATACAGAATACATGTCTTTCTTGACTGAACCAAACTTACTTTATGTATCCTCAGTATGCGAGGTGCACTTAGTTTGCCTTGAGTGAGAATTTGGAAAGGAGAGCCTTCACATGGATGTAGATAGAAACTGCACCTACAGAACGTGAAGTGTCAAGTTAAATCTGCCACTGTAGAAGCAGCAATATGTTCCTTTTGCTAAACCATACACAGTTCAGAAGTACAAAATATCTTAAGAACTTCTTCACGCCTGATGAATAAAAAGATTTTGAAGAAAGGACACTAGGAAGAAATGCATGCTTCTTTTGCTATCTACCCAAGCTAAACATTAACAAAGGAAAGATGGTATTGAAAATACTTGGAATTTTCTCTTGGGGGCAGGCGATTGTTCAACACACAATCCAGACACCACCATGGGAAGTCCTTCTCATCTTCAGTACCATCTAAATCAGTAATTTTCTTTCTCCAAGGGCCACCTTGAGAGCCTTCAGTGACAATAGAAGGAGGGGAAGCCGTAGAAAATTCAAATGGAGGATACACCACAGCATCATTATCAGCACCATCCACCTCAACCCTCGAATGAGTAAGACTTCTAGGAGGAATTTCCTTTCCAACTAATAAATCCCCATTAGCAGAAACTTGCGTTCCAAGTCTTTGTTTTCTTTTGACTAACCAATGAGCCAATAAGCCTTTAAGCGTTTCACGAGCTAGATTCACCTATGAAAATTGAGCCAATTCGGTAGGTAGTGCAAATAAAACTGAGGACACAATTCTGATTCAAAATCAAAATATTGCAATAAAGCACTTCAGACGACCATACATAAATATGCAGGCAGAGATTAATATGCCAATCCATGTAGAACAAGAATACATAATGACAGAGCTTAGACAATAAAACCTAAGCTTCATGGTCTACACTCATTGGAGACAGCACTTACAGATATCAGCTCGAGTCCTTGGGCACTATAACTATGATGTTAGGAAGTCTGTCCCATTTCTTTTATTCTTCGGGTAAAAATCGCATGAATCAAATTCAAAGGGCATCCCAGAAATTTCTCCCAAATTTCCACCTTTTAAGGCTATTCATTCCTACCTAAGAAGAATATATATCTTACAAAACAAAATGGAAGGATTTTTAGACCCCTTGACATTCCCTACAGAAGTTTGGTCAAATCCTTGAGCTGTGGCAAAGGGTTTTACTGATTTACCTTATCATCCTCAGGTTTCCCAGAAATGTTGAGGTCTGCAGAATACATCTCCGCAGAAAAACATTGTGGTGTATCCAAATGAACAGACAAACTTCCGAGCCTGGTATCCACAGTGAACCATGCAGGAATACTCACCTAAACCATTAAGATAATCAGTAGTTAACAGAGCATCCTAGTCAAAGAACCAATTTTAGATTATTCTCAGTGATTCGACATGTACCATTTCAAACAATTGTTCCTTCTTATCCTCAAATGAGACCTGAAGGAAGAGAATATGTGAATTATGAGCATTAAAAGTAGCATTGTTACACCAAACCTGAAACTAAGAATACATACATAGCTATTATTATCCCCAAAACCCAGTGACACTATAATTCCAAGAACAAAGTCATAGCACTCTCAAGAACAGAAAAGCAGAAGGATGTTTAGATGGTAACCTTTCCGTAGTCCTCAATTACAACACCCCTCGTAATCTCCCACAGCTTCACTGAGCCATCAGTATCCTGCCAGACAGGTATTAGAAGTAAGTCATCTATAGGCATCAGCTTCGAAATGTATCAAAACTCATGTATGAAGGCAAAAAAGCAATTCTTACCTTTGTCAAAACATGCCTTCTATCATTTAATATTTCATGCTGCACTATTACTGGAGTTCCTTGGATGGTTAATGTTGGTTCTTTATATACAGGAACCTACAAAAATGAAAATGAAGTATGCCAACCAATCATATGCAAGGGCGAAAGTGAGACACTAACATACAATTTTTACTTAACAAGAATCAACCCTCATCATATAACTTCATCATCAAAATAAAATATCTTTGAGGCTACTAGCTGAGGGTGTGGGGATAGATTACCAATAAATAGAGTTAAAAGTATCAAGAATTTAGGAAAATTTTTCCCCTCCATCGATTATTTGAACAGACGCTAAATGTGTGAATGAAGTATAGATATACTTATCTGGATCTGTTAATGAAAAGG
Source organism: Erythroxylum flavicans (assembly GCA_027576715.1). Taxonomy (NCBI): domain Eukaryota; kingdom Viridiplantae; phylum Streptophyta; class Magnoliopsida; order Malpighiales; family Erythroxylaceae; genus Erythroxylum; species Erythroxylum flavicans. The sequence goes on along the minus strand of JANZXP010006829.1, from coordinate 6,080 downwards.
CAAAAATGGCACATTGCAGCCTCACTTGCAAAAAATACTACCATAATAAATACTTACTGGTGTAGATCCTTCCAAGGAAACCCTTGCCCTGGAGAAAGAAAGGTTTCCAGCCAAGAAAGAACCCCCTTTCTGAAAGACCTTCTGTGGACTCTGCCCTTCAGCAGGCCATCTGTTAACTGAAGAATCTGTTGTTGCAACCCATATGCTTTCATCATGTAGTGCCAACTGAAGAATAGGATGATCCTTCGTGCAAAGTAAAATACTCTCTCTTGTTAACAAGTCTGTCAAGTATAACTGAAGGTATAAACAGAATGAGTATCAAAATTTTGAGCACTCAAGCAAAAACTGTAAGAAACGGAATAACATGTTGCAGAAAGGTTTTTGCATTCATTATGTTTGGAAAAGATTATACTTACAGAAGAGTCCCTCCCACCACTATAAACATGACTAAATGTTGGTGTGCTAGCAAGTGCCCAAACTGAATCAGTATGCACTGCATACGAATGCACACATCGTTGCTGACCAAGATCCCATAATCTACAACATGAATCAATAAAGATTTTGGTCTTCTCTTCTTTTGTCAAAACAAAGATAGATACATTACAGTAAGAAGATAGTTCCAAAATATACACCTGATCATTGAATCAGAGGACCCAGATAAGCAAAACCTGCAAAATGTTATTCAAGAAGCCATTTTTAGCTTGAATCACGGAAACTGACAAGACAAGCAAAAAGATTGGCTGTAACAATGAGACCAGGAAATCTTCCTAAACTCAGAAAACTGTTATTGAACTCCTTTTGCTTATATTTTCAGTTAGTATCATTTTGCAGAGGAGTAATAATCCATGTAGTATTCAATTACCATTTTAAACTGTAATAGGATTAAAATATTCCCGTAGTCACCAGAGTGATACAGCAAACTTAACCAATGACAATTTAAGTCAATTCATTTGCAGGCTTAAATATGTCTCAAAATTTTCTCTTTAGCTAGCATTATCTATTGGCATTAGCAACGCCAATATCAGATAGGACATTAAAGATTCAGATGCTTTATGCTAGATCATTCTTCAGTCTCCACTCTATGTGGCAACCCAGGATCGCAATATGTTCCCATTTATCCAACCATCATAGATTTCATCGTTTCCAAGAAAAAGCATCAAGGAGATAAAGGAATAGAAAGGCACTCCTCTTTGTTCCCCCTCATTCAAAAGTGTGCTGCACACACTTCATGCAACTAAAAGTCAAAACACATCTAATGTTAAAAACCACCTCTTGCTTCATATAGTAAGTGTAAACATGACATTTTTGTTATCATCTGAACATTTTCGAAAGCATTTACAGATGCCATTACACAGATCAATCACATACTAGATAAGATTAACGTGAGTGCTACAAAGGCAACTAAAAAAGCCCAAAATATATGACATAAACCAGAATAATTAACACCAAACTGACAAGCATAGGCAAAAGAAAGACAAAAGTACAGGAGAGATGACTCAAACATTCCACAACTTGTCATCAACATACTATGTTGACATAGACGAAGAGTGCATTAAGCCAACCTGCCAGTAGAATCCAGAAGCAAAGCTCTAATATTATCGGTATGCCCTCTTAGTTTCATAGTCTTTGAACCACTTCTCGGGTCCCAAACACGAACAACCTAGACAAATCAGGACAAGAGAAGAAAATCAGGTCTCAATGTATTCTGTTTATTTCTTTTTCCTAAAAATTAAATCTGCAAAATGTACAAACATGAAATTGCACGTGTTAAATTAAAATCAGAGTTAACCTTTTCTGTCCCACCAGAAACAAGTATTGATCCACTGTCATTCATTGCCAATGCATAAACAGACTCTTTATGGCCCTTGGCAGTAGTTGGGACATATCCATGGGAATGAGTTGTGTGACCCGAGATGCTGTTGCTTGAACTGATTGAACGTAAACTTGTAACAGGCAATGAACTATTAGAACCATTGACACCATTAGGGCATTCATCTTCCCCTGCATCACTTGACTTAGAGATCGTGGCAACAGCAGCATCAACGTCCCATATGAAAACCTCCCCACCAAGACCACCAGAGGCAACCATATTGTTCTAAAATGCATGACACTAAATGAAGGTCAGGAAATGGCATTGATAACAAATCAGATCAGACCATACCATACCAGCGCACATGAAGGTGAATCTACCAGAAGAGATAGTTAAACTTAATATTATCAAATGCCAGGAAGGAACCTTTCATACAAGCAGTTCATAAGATCCACAAAAAGTTTGACATAGAAATTACATTTTTTTCAGCTGCAGCTAGACAAGTTACATAGTCAGAATGCTGACGTAGTGTCCTGATACAAGCTCCATCTGATAAGCAATTCCACATCTGGTTTATCACAAACAACAAACATCAGAAATTAGTAGCAAAATAACTGTAAGAAGACAATCAATAGCTAGGATTGCAAGCCACAAATAACATCACAAATAGAAAACCTTGAGGGTAGTGTCTGAAGAGCAGGAGACAAGTGTGTTATCGCCAGCAAGCACAGCATCATTTACCTGCATAACCAGATAAACTACCCTATAATCAACTAGATCTCAAATAGCCACCACTAGGCGAACAAAATTACAAACTAAACTGATTTTCACAATTTAAGGAAGCTTGAAAAAGTTTTCCACGCCAATCAAAAAGTAAAAAAGTTTTTCTCGCCAGAGAAATTTCTGGAACCTGGGCACCTAGCATTCAATACTAGAGTATTATGTGCATTCTTTTCAGTTATGATATCAGCTAAATTGCTCAACCACCATACCAACCAACGAAAATTCCAGAGCAATCACCTAAACTATATATTTCAATGGACAAGATAAATATTTCAACATTCAAAAGATCCAAATTAGAGGAATACTACACAATAGTGAAAATAACACAACAGACTGAAGATTTACCCAATCCACATGTGATTCGAATGTTGCAGAACAAGTTGCAGAATCTATATCTAATGTCCATCTCTTCAACGTGCCATCACGACTCCCAGTGAAGATGAAATCACACCCAGACTTTGATAAAGCCAAACAATTGATGCCAGCACAGTGCTGCATTAGAAATGTTACTTTAGTGGCAAATTTGACAAGAACTTAGATAATATTATAACAGGTTCAAAATGTTTGACCATTAAATAAGCATCGTAAACCTCATGACCTCACATTAATCTAGGGGAACATTTGGTAGAAAAGTTTGTAAATGCATAAGCAGCCAAATGAACAACTAAGAAAAAAATTGAGAACATAATAACAAGATTTAAAAAAGATACACAGGTAACCAACTAACAACGTAAGTTCCTTGAAATAAAGAAATTGGCATACATAAAAAGTAGCAGCATATTTACTTCAAACTCTAAATAATCAACCCAAAAAAAATTAAAAAAAAGTTGACAGACAGCCTCACCTTTCTATCATCAGCATCAGTCAACACATATGTTAGCCTCTTCTCCTTACGCGTGCGAACAGAATTGGATGTGTTTCCTGCACTGCCCACGCGGTGCATTGCTATGATCCCTAAAACAAGAATGAAAGCACCGAATCAATCCCTAAGCATACAAAGAACAGCCATCACACGGTCCTAGCATGCATCAGTCTAATACTGATAACAACGACCTCCGAGTAGGAAAGTGTCCAAAGGACTGGGAAACCAATAGAAAATTCCAAAATGGATTGAATCATGCGCAAAAGATAATCAAGAATCAACTGTAAAATTAAAAATCAGTCTGTAAACTATACAGATTGGAAAAGATAACCGAATCTATTAACACGGATTATGAAAACAACTCCTGTAGAAATCCCCAATCCTCATCGAATTCCCACTTCCTAGTTAAAGCCTCATATATGGTAACCCAATCACGCACAAAACCACCCATAACTAGAAACATAAGAGTCGTAGTAAATTTCTGCTTTCTATTTCCTTAAGATTGCCAATAAATGCGATCCGACTCTAACTTAACGGAAAATAATAAAAGCATAGACAGATAAAGAGGTGTAAATGACGGAGAAGCGAAATTGGGAAGATCATAACTTGCCTGAAATTCCAAGGCCAGAGAAAGGGTAGGATCGATGGCTGAAGAGAGAGACAGAGAGAGTGTGTGTGAGTTTAGAGTTAAACCCTAGAGAGAGACGAGATGGTTACTGCCTTTTTAGTGTCGTTTTGTGATGGTTGCCGTCGAGTGTTACATAGCAGTGGAGAGAATATAGAGAGAAGCAAGAGATTTGACAAGCACTGATCACACAACTTTTCTTTTTCCTTTTCTTTTTCTGGTTTTAAAAATTTGTTTCGCTTCTCCTCTGACAACGGAACGGGGAAGTGACGAAGAAATGTGAAAGTCAAAGGTTTATCAAAATTTGTAACCGTTCTTCTTTCGCTACCTCATTCCTCAACCGATACGGCGCAGTTTGGGAGAAGAATTTTGTCTAAATGTAACTCTTGCGTAGTTCGTAGCCTTACGTAACTTGGTGTGTAAAATGTTGTTTTAATCTATTGGGCGTAGACAGATGTATTAAAAACTAATTTTTAATATATTGGATTGATCATTTGGTGTTATGTTAAGTAAAGAAGTGATGATACCCCCTTTTTTTTTTTATCTTCGCAAAAGGACAAGTAGGAGAATAGCTTATGTCACTGCTACTATTATCTGACTTCATTCAAAAATGGAGACATATTTAAATTCAAAAAAATTAATATCATACTCTGCAAGTCTAAAAGTAGATTGAGTATATATGGAGAAGTAAAAATGTATTTTTTAATCTTAATTTTACATTCGAAAGTCTAAAAAGTATATTTTTAATCTTAATATATTTATTAAAATACAAGTTAGAGTCTAATATTTTAAAGCTTTCTAAAACATTCAATTTAAATTCTAAAATGATGGAACACTTAATAAGATTATGTATCTATTAATCATGTGCTATATTAGTATTAACGTGATACTATATTTTTATTTTTTAATGCCTATGTAAGTCCAACTGCACAATATGATTTTCACGTATTTTAATTACACTTAAATCAATATTAAACTAACTATTTGTAATTTTTAATAATATATAATTAAAACTAATAATCTTAATTTAACCTGATAATCCAACATTGTTTTGTTTGTTTTCACATTTTCTTCCATAGTTGTTTGAGCGGTGGTAATAGTTGAATGCTAATGGTTTTAGAGGAAGGAATTTAGGTGGGAGAGGCCTCAGTGACTTTGATAGTGAAGGCAGGGTGAGTGAATAGCAAGTATAAGAAGTTGTAGACATGAAAAGACGCCAATAAATAAACAGTCAAACCAAGACTCAGAAGCTTAGAAAATAGTGACTTTTCTATATTTCGGGGTGGGGAATTTGGTTTTGTGTAAGATTTGGGATTTGTGATATGAATAACCAATTGCAACTTATAGGCTAATAATAACAATTGTCAATAATGAGCTAACAATCACCGATAATGATGAACCCGATCTTCACCCAAACCTAAATATTGGATCACAGTCAAGTCGTAAATCAATAACATTAATGGATCAAAAAGGTTGGTAAAACTCATGGAGTAGTCAGGATCTGAATTTTCCTTTGAAGTTTAACAGCAATTTTGTTGCTTTAAAGTCTAGAAATAATAACAAGAAGAATTTAAAAAATGTTAGAACGAAATGGAAAAATAGAGAATCTCAAATAGTCATCAAGTCTAAATGAGTTTCAAGCACAAAATTGAATAAAAGAATAAAAGTTTTATCATCTTAGATTAAAATTAGATTAATTAAGGGTAAGTTGGATTATTTTAGTTAAATTAAGGTTATTAGCTTTAATTAGGCTTCATTATACGATCAAAAATTAAGAATTATAAGTTCAATATTAATTTAAGTTTAAATAAATTATATGGGTCACCTATTTTTACATAAAAGGCATAAGATATAGTAAAATTCACGTAAACATTAAAAACTAAAAAATAAGACTACATCAGTACGTATGACATATAATTGATGGAAACATAAAGGTTCTATCTGTTTTTAGTTTAAATTAAATGTTTTGAAAATATTAACATTCATTTGAACACTTCAAA
>JANZXP010006688.1:0-34709 GCA_027576715.1 Erythroxylum flavicans | reverse complement strand
ATCATATTTAATTCCTATCATCTTAATTAATGCTAACTAAATTACTTAATTAGTCTAATCATGCTTTATTAAATAAATAAATAAATAAATAATATTTAAAAAAAAAAAATTTTGGGGCTAATACTCAAGTTGAGATATAGCTTCAGATTTATCCAATTGACTATCAATTGTACATCTCGCACGCTTGTCAAAAGATAGAACATGGCCTCCCACTGGCGGCTTTAAATGTCCATTAATCATATCCTCTGTTACGACCATTGATTTCCCATTAATGCGAGAAGTGTGCACTGGAGGTTGTTCATTAGCTACCTCACTGAGGTTGGCATAAAATTGTTTCACCGCGACTGGGTAATATGCACCTATAAGGTCCAACAGTTTGCCCAAGTTTGTCGTCACATTGTATGCTTCATCAATGCCCTCTTCAACTAAGACTTTAATCACAAATTTGTTGTTCTTTTTCTTATTGAACCAAATTGCACATTGCTTGCTGATGAACATAGCTCGATCAAAATTAGGTTCCTCTGCTTCTGTGACAATTTTTCACCCCTAGCAACTCTAGAAGATTGGCCAGAAGCACTACTCTTCCTCGCAATTTTCTTAATTCGTGACATTGAATGATAGCCACATAACCAGTTGTAATCTCAACAACCAACCAACAATCTCAACCACAAACCAGCGATCTCAATACAAGCTCAATCGCAACAACATAGAACCAAAACAGTCTCAATTTCAACCAAAAACCAACAATCTCAATTTCAACTATAAACTAACAATCTCAACACAAGCCCAATTGTAACAAACAACCAACAATCTCAGCAATCTCAATGTCAATAAAAATCTCAATCTCAATGTAACAGTCTTAATCAACTAACAATCGTAGGGATTTCGAGCATCAATCAAAAATTTTATCCACGATTTTACCTATAGTTGTGAAAGAACACTTACCCATGCTAAATCGAAGTGGAGATTGTGTATAATCAGCCTAAAACCTCAAAAGGACCCCCAAAATCAACAAACATGAGTTGTGTTGGCCATATTTTGACAGAAGAGAGTAAAAAATGAACAATTAAGGAGACTAGGTTTTGGGTAGTTTGGAATGTTGTGGGATGGTGCTGTCGAAGGGAAGAGAAGAAGAAAAAAAGAGAAAAAAATGGAAATCTGGGTGGGAATGTGAAGGGCGTGAAATTTGGAAGAGAAAAATGAGGAGGAGAATGCAGGGGAGGGTGGAGAGAATGCGGGAAAGAATAGGGAAAATGTGTTTTAAATGTGAGTATTGGTAATGTTCGTTAAGCGGGCTTAATGTCTGCTAAATAGAAATTCTCTAGTTTCTTTAGTTATGGTGAGATTGTTGAGTCCACTGGGCGGACTTAATGTTCGCTGAATGACCTTCTCTGTTTTCTTAAGTTGCACTAAGGTTGTTGAGTCCGTTAAGTAGACTTTATGTCCGCTGAATGGACATTCTCTGTGAAGCTCTGGCTATCTCACGTAGTTCACTCCTATTTTGTCCCTTCTAACTACTCAATGATACCATAAGACTATATGCATGATGTATGAATGAAAATAGTGAAAATATTAAATGAAACAAAGAGACATTGCTACTTACCTCCCCCACACTTAACATCGTCTTACCTCTAGGATCGATGAGTCCTGATCACGCTATTCATCATGCTAATAGGAGGTGTCATTGGGATGTCTCATAAACATTAACCCTTATGCAACACATAGTAAACTAGAATAAGAAGATATATAAAAAAATGAAATTAATAAAATAACAAAAAGAGTTAGAAACGTTGGGTTACCTCCCAACAAACGCTAAATTTAATGTCCTCAACTGGACTATGCCACTATGATGTTAATTTTGGAATGTGATGGTGGAAATGTATCCAACCATCTCTCCCTCAAAATAGTGCTTAAGTCGTTGCCCATTGACCATAAAGGGTTTTTGTTCATCCCTTCCAATCTCCACGACTCTATGTGGGCATACTTTGGTCACCATAAAAGGTGCAGACCATCTTGACCGTAATGTCCCTGGAAAAAATTTTAAACGAGAGTTAAATAGCAAACCTTTTTAACCAGGTTTAAATTCTCGCCAAAGGATATGCTTGCCATAGAAAGCCTTGGTTCTCTCCTTGTATATTCGAGCATTCTTAAAAGCATCTAGGTGAAATTCATCTAGTTTATTCAACTCCATTAGCCTCCTCTGTCTAGCTTCTTTGAGATCGTAGTTCAACTTTCGGATTGCCCATAATGCCTTATGCTTAATTTCAACCAGAAGATGGGAAGACTTCCTAAAGACTAACCTATATGGGGACATGCCCAGGGGAGTCTTGTATGTTGTCCTGTATGCCCAAAGAGCATCATCAAGCTTCAGTGCCCAATCCTTTCTTGAGATATTAAAATTTTTCTCCAAAATTTGCTTGATTTTCCTGTTAGACACCTCAACTTGCCCACTAGTTTGAGGGTGGTAAGTGGTTCCAAACTTAAAATGGCACCCATAGTTTTCCAAAAGAGATTTAAATTGATGATTCTGAAAGTGTACCCCATTGTTACTGATTATAGCTCTTGGAACACCAAATCTTGAAAATATGTGCTTTTTGACAAATTTGACAATACTAACTCTAGTGTTGTTTGACAAAGCTGTGGCTTCCACCTATTTGGATACATAATTAACCACCACAAGGATATATTCATTTCCAAAGGATACTGGAAATGGTCCCATAAAGTCCATACCCTATACATCAAAGAGTTCAACCTCTAAAATCCCTGACTGAGGCATCTCATGCTTCCTATCGATGTTCCCTATTCTTTGACATTTATCCGATGTTCCCTATTCTTTGACACCTATCACATGTCATAATAAAATTTTTAACATACTTAGAAAGATTAGGCCAACAAAAACCATACTGTAAAACCTTTGCCACTGTTTTGTTAGCACCCTGGTGTCTACCATGAGGAGAAGCATGGCAATAATACAGTACTGACTGCATCTCCTCATTAAGTATAGATCTTCTAATTATTCCATCAGCACACCTTCTAAAGAGCAACAGGTCTTCCCAAAAGTAATTCCTCACCTCAGATAAGAATTTCCTTCTCTTATGGTATGAATAATCACTATGGATAATGTTACACACTAGAAAATTAACATGATCAACAAACCAAGGAACATTTTCCTGACCATAAATTCTCATAAGGAAAGGCATCATTAATTGGTTCAGCTCTCATCTTGTCACCTTACTCAAGTTGCGAAAGATGATCAGCCACTAAATTTTCGAATCCCTTCTTGTCTCTGATTTCCAAAACAAATTCCTAAAGAAGTAAAATCCATCTGATCAACCTTGGTTCGGCATCTTTTTTTGTAAGCAAATATTTCCAGGTAGAATGGTCAGTGTAAACAATGACTTTGGACCCAACAAGATAAGATCTAAATTTATCAAATGCAAAAAATACTACTAGCAATTCTTTCTCTGTAGTAGCATAAAATTTGAGCATCATTAAGAACTTTGTTAACATAATAAATAAGATGTAATTTCTTATCCTGTTTTTGTCCTAAGATAGCCCTAAGTGCATAATCACTAGCATCACACATCTGCTCAAAAGGGGGATTCCAATTCGGTGTGGCCATTATAGGGGCTAAGGTAAGTTCCTTTTTCAACCTATTGAAAGCATCAAGACATTCATTAGCAGATTCAAAAGGGACTTCCTTTTGCAACAAAGCACATGAGGGTTTAGAAATCTAGGAAAAAATCTTTAATAAATCAGCGATAGAACCCTGCATGCCCAAGAAAACTCCTTATTGCTCTAACTGAATTGAGGGACGGAAATTTATTGAGGACTTCAATTTTTGCTGGATCCACCTCTATTCCATTATTTGAAATTTTGTGGCCTAAGACGATCCCGTATTGTACCATAAAATGGCACTTTTTCTAATTTAGCACAAGGTTGGTTTCTTCACATCTTTGTAGGACTTTTCGAGATTGAACAAACATTTATCAAAAGAAGAACCAAAAATAGAAAAATCATCCATAAATACCTCTATTATATTCTCCGCCATGTCGAAGAATATGGACATCATATAGTGTTGGAAAGTGGCAGGAGCATTGCACAAATCGAAGGGCATCCTACAATATGCAAATGTACTATAGGGACAAGTGAAGGTGGTCTTCTCCTGATCCTCTAGGGCTATGGGAATTTGGTTATACCATGAATAACTATTTTAAAAGCAATAATACTCATGCCCCGCTAATCTTTCCAACATTTGATCAATAAAAAGGGGAGGGAATTGATCTTTTCTATTTGCTGCATTTAATTTCCCGTAATCTACACAAACCCTCCACCCTGTCACAACTTTAGTGGAAATTAACTCATTACTATCATTAGAGATGATGGTCATGCCACCTTTCTTTGGTACCACCTCTATAGGACTTACCAAGAGGAGCTATCAGAAATAGGATAGATAATTCCTGCATCAAGTAACTTAAGTACCTCAGATCACACAACTTTCTTTATGTTAGGATTGAGTCTCCTATGATTTTCCATACTAGTTTGTGGTTTTCCTCCATTAAAATCCTGTGAACACAAATAGAAGGACTAATTCCCTTTATGTTAGCAATATTCCATGCCATAGCCAATTTATGTTCACGTAACATCCTTAATAACTTCTCTTCTTAAGAGGAATTCAAAGAAGAAGAAATAATAACTAGATATGTATTTGATTCTCCTAAGAAAGCATACCTCAAATGAATTGGAAGCTGTTTTAATTCAGGTTTTGGTGGGCTTAATATGGATAGTAACAACTTAGGTTTAGGAGGGCCCAATTCTTCAATTATAGGTTTATACCTAAAATCATTACCTTGCAATCTATATGCATAGTCCACTAACTCAGCATCTAATTCATTCTTATCTATTCCTAAAGCTAGATATGTCTCTAAAGCATCATCATACATTAATTTAGTAATAGATTTAAGTGTAAGAGAATCAATTACATCTATCTTATAAGTGACTTCATCGAAAGAGGGTGAAAACTGAAAATGTTAAATGCCTCTTCCTCATCACCAACTCTCAAGGTCAAATTACCATTTGAGACATCAATCAATGCTCCACCAGTGGCTAAGAATGGTCTTCCTAATATTATGGGAACCTTTATATCGAAATCTATCTTAAGCACAACAAAGTCAGCTAGAATTATAAGCTTACCAATTTTTACTAGAAAGTCCTCAACTATACCAATAGGGTATCAAATTGATCTATCAATAAGTTGCAATGAAATTGTAGTTGGTTTGAGATCATCAATTCCAAGCTTGTTATAAAGAGACAAAAGAATAAAATTAATACTTGCTCTTAAGTCACATAAGCATTGAAAAACATTAGAAGCACCAAAGTGACAAGGAATAGTGAAACTCCTTGGGTCCTTTAACTTAGGGGGTAGTTTGTTTTGTAAAATAGAATTACACATCTCAGTTAAGGCTACCATAGTAAAATAGTCCAGCTTCTTTTTATTGGAGATGATATCCTTCAAGAACTTGATGTAAGCAAGCATCTCAGCAAGTGCTTCAGCAAAAGGGATGTTGATTTGGATCTTCTTGAAAAGGTCAAGGAATTTCTGAAATTTGGAATTATCATGCTTCTTCTTTACCCTTTGAGGGTATGGTATAGGTGGCACAAAGGAAAATTCTGAAATTGGTGAAATCTTTTTCTTTGGTTCGGTTTCTTTAAGCTCTTCTTCTTTATCCAAATTCACAATTTCAATATCCTTGGTCTCATTTATCTTAGCGTTCTTTTCTTTAGGAACCGTATCTTTTACCATTTTACCACTCGTCAGGTGAATTATCATACAATCCTATTTTGGATTCACTTGAGTAGTGCTAGGTATCTTTCTCTTACCTCTTTTGCCACTTGACTGATTTGCAGCTCTAAATTTTTGATGGCAGCTTGGTTGGACTGGATGTTCTGCTCCATTCTGGTCATGGCTTGAGAGCTAGCTTGAGCACTTTGATCCATCTTGCTTATAAGTTGAGCAAAAATATCTTCAAGCCACTCTACTTTTTTCACCCAAGGGGAAGGGAATTGTTATTATGCAGAAGATGAAGGAGGTGAATACTGCTATTTTGGTGGTGCTTGGAACCCAGGTGGTCCTATTGGTTTTATAGCCCCTTGATTTTTTCATGAAAAATTGGGATGAGACTTCAAACCTTCATTGTAGGTTTTTGAGAAAGGATCATATCTTTGACCTTATCTACCATTGTTTACATAGTTCACCTCTTCCTCTGACATTGTTGCTTCAATGTTCATACAACAAACTACTGTATGCTCAAATCTACCACAAAGAGTGCAAGGATCCCCACCAGACGTGTTGTTGTTCATCAATATATTCAACTTCTTATTTATCTCAACAACTTTGTAGGCCATGTCAGGTTTAGAACCCACTTCATTAAGAGCATCAGCTTTGCTCTTACTCACCTTACAATGTGAATTCTTCGTAAATTTTTTGAAAATATTCCATAACTCTTGGAAACTCAGGTTACTAATATTCCCACCAGCGTTTAAATCCACCAAAGTCTGATTGTGATCAGTGAGACCATTATAGAAAAATTGAGTCAAAGAGTATGTATCAAATCCACGATGAGGACACTGGTTAAGGAGATCATTAAATCGCTCCCATGCTTTATGAACTTTTTGTCCTTCTTTCTGTTAGAACCAACATATCTTCTTCCTTAGTTCGAGAGTTTTGTGGGTTAGGTACCACTTTATAATGAAAGTCTCAATTACTTTGTCCCAAGTATCAAGGTAATCTACCTCTAAGCTCAGCAACCAGGTTCTTGTTAATCCCTTCATGCAATAGGGAAAACACCTCAGCCTTAACTCATCTTTAGACAATCCATACAGCGGAAGAGTTTGAACTGTTACATAGAAATCTCTCATAAGGGCTAGAGCATCTTCACTCAACATTCCATTAAATTATGGCAACATAGATAGATGGATATACTTTAGCTCATAATTCCTTGTTGCTGCACTCAATCGAATGTAAGAAGGGTTGCCAACAATAAATGGCATCTAATAATCTTTAATTCTCCTTACAGCAGGATTGGCAGCCACCGATTCATTGTTATTTTGTCTCCAAGTTTCAGCCTGATTTCTTTCATTGAATTGATCGTTCCCATATCTTATTCCCCATGCAGAATTGGATTTTGATTATTATTTGCCATCTCTCTTCTTCTTTGGGCGTTGTTCCTTCCACAAGTGTGTTCAATTTTAGGATTTAACTCAATTAGCTGATCGTTGTTCAAATTTCTTGAATGACTTAAGTTCATGCAGCTCCTAAAATAAAACAAAGAGAAAAGGGTTTAAAAGTAATTAATGGAAGAAAACTTAAGGTAACTAAAAATAAATAGAATTAATAGTACCAAATATAAATTAGTCCCAGGCAACGGTGCCAAAAACTTAGTTGACAAAATCTGCAACTGCACAAATTCATTCCTACAAGCATTCCAAGATCGTCTCCCACAAGGACTAAGCTACTCACTACTGAGTTAATCCTAATTACTTGAACTAAAATAACAAGAAACTTAAAAGATGAATAGATTAGAGTAGATAATAAATTGTAAAGACTATGAACAAACAAGTAATGGAAATCTTATGATTTAGACTTAGGGCTTTAGGGTTCACCAATTTAAGAGATTGATTAATAAATTATGGATTTGATTAAGCCATAGGTTATAATAACAACTGCACAAATTTACTTATATTATCTCTCAAGACATATAAGAATATCTGACTAGTCGATTACCATCTCTCAATGCAAAACCTAACTAGTCAAATTCATTAAGAACAAGCAATTAGAAGTTATCACACTAGTTCAGGACATCTCTATCTCTAACTCTAATGTGTTTATCTTCCCAGTGCGCAAATTATGTTTCACCTTTTAGTTCATCTTATAATTCTTAAGATTGCATCTATGGTGATCAGGCATAGAAATAATAATTAAGTTCAAGAAAGATAAATATAACCAAAGAACTTTCATTCAAAACCAATCAATCCATAAAATGTAAATCAATCCCACAAATTAAGCTACATCCCTAACCTTAATTGGGATTTAATTCAAAAACATGATAAAGGAATCCATACAAATAAAGATAATCAACATCCACGAAAGAGTAGAGAGAAGATTGAAAGAAAACAAAACAAAATTGCTTCCAATCTTGATTGAATCCTTCTTGATCTTCTTCTTGGCCTCCACCTTCAGGTTAAGATAGGTGGATCCCTTTTTATAGGACTAGAGCCTTGGGATCAAAGAAACTCAATTTAAGTTAAACTAGGGAAGAAAAATCACAAAATTGTCATCTATGTCCGTTAGGCGAACCTTATGTTCGTTGCGCAGACATATGCTTTCTTTTAGAGCGAATTTGGCTAGTAAATGTCCATGGGTAGACTTAATGTCCATTGGATAGACCTTCTTGGGTTTTCCAGCTTTCCAGCTCTGCTCATTTCTGTTTGGAGGGACATCATGTCTGCTGGGCAGACATGCATTGGACATGTAAAGAAACTTGCAATTTTGACCCTTTAGATGGCAAAATCTCTCCTTAGAGTCTTCATGAAAGTTGTAGAACTCAGAGTCCTCTTCAAAAACGTACTTGAATGACCTTAATATGATATCCACAACTCTTACCCCAAAATCTATCCATTTGCACCTATTAAGCAATAAAGTTGAAATGCGTGAGAATTAACTAAATAAAGCTTAAAATTCACATAGAGATAAGTCAAATTGGTTCCAATTCGTCCCAAAAGCATATATAAATAATTTGACTTATCAATAATATCATAATCATATCATGGTCTATTTAAGGCTATGGAAATTCAACGATTTTTTTGCTAAATTTTTCATTATCTAAACTTTTAGCTGCATGGTTATGGGACCCTTTTATATATGGGGAGAACTTAATAAAATAAATATTGCGCATTCAGTTGGCAACATGTGTGCTAGAGAACTATTAATGATTGACTACTGTAAATTTCTAGAGTTATCTAAGACAAGCTAGTATGTCTCTGTATCTAAAAATTTTCCAATTCAATGCTAGTTAAGTGGCCTACAAACCCTGAATTTTGGTGTAACTCCCATATTAGTTGTTCATTTTGAGATCAACTTCTTACAAGGCACATAAATTTAAAAAACATAACTTGAGTGTTTATATTTTTCCAAAACAAGCTTACATTGTCAAAATAAATTTAAAATCCCATTCTTTCAATTACATTATAATTTTAGGAATTATCATATGTCAATGTTCAGTGACATATATTTTATAGGAGGCTTTGGCACTGTTGGTTGGGTTGATGTCAAGGAATATAAGGCCCCTCAACTTGACAAGATTGTTGTTGATGGTGAAGAATCAATTCTCAAAGTTTGATTTTAGTTCTGACTAGTTTTTGTTTTTGATGGTTTTGTTTCTTGACTTGATATCTGTTTACTTTTTGAGAAAATTGTTCTACTTTATTAGGAGTCTGTTGTTCTAGGACATTTTAATGTTAGGGATTTTACAATAAAGAAAGATGCAAATACATACTCTAATTTGTATAATTTACTTAGAAGCTGAAATTCATTCTAATAGTACTTATTTGTTAAATCTAGAAAACTAGAATGCTTTTAAGAAGTGCTTGAAAAACTGGGGGCATGTTTGCATAATTGTTATACGTACACTCTTTGTTCCTTTCATTTACACTATGAAAAATCCAAGTTTGGTACTAGAGGTTGTTTAGCTATTTAACTAGGTACAAATGAAATAATATGCCACATATCATTTGTTTGGATTAGTTTTAATGGGGATAAAAATGGTGTAACACTTATGGAAGATTTTAGAACTTGCTATTGAAAACAATAATTCAACTCAAGTTGCGTTAGTTCAAAGGGTAGAGGTGTTTGTATGGAGAATGATGTAGGTGACTTTAGTTGCGATAGTGTGGTATTGGATTTTCTTTTCCTTCCCTTTTTGAGTTTAGTTTGAGAATTTGTTCTTTTTTATTGGTTGAGTTGTAAGGGTACGGAGAGGTCAGAGTTGACATTTGATACAGTGAGGCCTACGAGATCTTCTAAGAGAAGCAGGACTGTAGAGCTTCATAATTTGTCTGAGAAGGTTAGGAATCCAAAGACCCCATTTTTGCCCTTCTATTCTTGTTTCTGAGTGTGAAGTGACATTAATGGAATAGTGATTGAAATAGAGGTGGCGAACTAGGATTAACAAGAAAATGAGAGCATTACAAAACCTAATTCTGAATACAAACAAGGTGTGTTGACTAAATCTTTTATGGATTTTATGTTTGATTTAAGTTGTATACTAAGTGAATGATTTGATGTTATTTCCTTTCTCTTTGTGGGAATAGACGGATAAGGCTTTGATGTTAGATGAGGCGATTGAGTATTTGAAACAGCTTCAGCTTCAAGTGCAGGTGGATGCTCTTCTACCCTTTAAAGCTTGTCTTTCATATTGCAGTTTTAATTAATTGCTATAAAGATTTTAGTGGTTTGGTTTTCATTTAGATCCTTTTGTTGTTGATATGTTCCTTGACCAAAAGCATAAAGTTGAACTTTTATCTATTATTCCTATTTCGTCTTATTATGGCAATTAGTATGCCGGAAAATAACATTTTCTTTTCTGAACTAGGGTATCTTAAACTCTGATGGATTCTGTAGTTGATTATAACATACATGTTACACTAGATCAAATATGGTCATAGAAGATTTTATGTAAGTGATTATAAAAATGTTGAAGAGTAACTTAGTTTAAGGAAATGGATGAAATGTAAATTTAGAAGAAAAGAATTCAGTATTTGGTGAGCATATGGAGTTCAACAAATCATCATCCAGTAGTGACATCTGAAGTGCATTATGTAAAAGCTTCATTTTCTTTTTACTGTGATGTTGTTATAGTCACGAATTAGAAAAACTTCCATTTTCTTTTTGAAGACATGTTGATAAGGTCCTTTCTTTCCTCATTTTTAATCTTTCTTTCCTTGAAAATTCTTTGTATTTCTTAAGTTTCATACAATCTATGCATAGAAGCAAATGTCAAAGAGTTCACTCTCTTTGCTGATATATTTCTTAAATTTCTCATATACAATTAGTCTTTTATCAACTTAAGACATAATGTGAAGTCTTTGCATTTGAGGTTTGAGTGTTTTCCTAGATGCACAAACTAAGGATGAAGGGATCGGTTGCTAGTTCATATAAATTCATGAATAGTTTTGGAGCTAGTTTAGGCTACAAAACTATCCATTCTTAACTATGGTATATCAACACCTGTCACTCAATTATCATGATTGGTTATAACTGCAACACTTTTACATTCTCTTCAAAGAAAATGTGAACTTGCTTTCAAGTTACATATTGTATCTTTTATTATGCAGATTAGTTTTTCTATTCTTGTAGTATGAAGGATTATTTACTAATAAAACTTTATTTTCAGTGTTAGGCCATAATGGTGCTCTGGGTTTTTGGTTATGGTTCTTTGCTCTAGAACCCAATATTTGATTTTGATGAAAAAGTGATAGGCTTCATCAAGAACTATAGGTGTGTCTTCGATCTTGGTATGTATATAGTCACCATTAGCATATTAAGAGTGTTCTCACAATTATTTTATCATCCACAAATTTGATTTACTTATAATTCGTACCTTGTTTTGTATACTCACTAAAACATCCTGCAAGAACCTACACATTGGAATATATGGAAAGAGATGTTTGTGTAAGTATCAAAATTTATTGAAATATAGCTGGGAAATACCTACCTTTGATATGCCTAATTGCAAATGAAAGTGGAGATTGTTTCCTAAAGGTGCTTTATTTGTTTTGCTTGTCTCTTCAATAATGATGGTTTTCGTTTATTATTTGTAATTGGCTCTTGAAGAGTGGTGGTAGTGATTCAAATTTTGGAATGGGGCAAAATAAGATTCTGCCCAAATTGATAATATTGTTCTTCTAGGAGACAACTTTACTCCTATGTCATAGCCTCTTGTTTCCTTTTTAAACACTATTAATGTTAATCAAACACTTTAATTGATACTAAAAAACAAATTTAAGGTTTTAATATTTTCTTTTCATCAATTAAGAGAATATATTTGATGAAAAGTACAGATGAAATAAATAATGTTAGATTGACATATTAATATAGAGACCCTGACTCTACATTTTGTTAAGTTTTATTTGTATAGTCTCTTAATACCCACATGGCAAAACAAAACAAATACAAAAGTAGCTGCTTGAATTTACTTTTAATAGCTTGTTTTGGTCTTTGTACTTATTTCATTTCTTACATACATTTAAGCCGAAAAATTTTTGCTTAGTTTTTACAATTTCTGACATGCTTACAATGGTTTTTGAGTAGCAAAGATCAACATACTGAGTGCAGTGACATATGTAGTTTTGATAATGGTCGATTCATTTATGAGTTTGGTGATGGCAATGGTAACTTCTTCGAGGCAGTCCTTTGGAAAATTAATACAGCGCACTCTTGGCTTCACAGTTTTAAGAATCAACTAGATGTGATAATGACAAAAAATGCTACCAAATTTTCTTCCTCAGAGAATTTGAGCCTTCTTGTAACTTTGGATGCTCAGACTAGCTCGACTCTAAGTCCAACAATTTTTGCTGGCAATGGAGATGCAACTGGATTAACTTTTTGCTTCTCTTTTTCTCTTTTTGGTGCATATTAAAGAAAAGCTAGAGTTAAAGACAATATTTATGTTAGAATTGTTTAGCTCATGAATCCAAAGATCCTTTATGGCGATTATACTTGTAGATTGTGATTTATTATGAAAACTGACTAGTACTGATTTGTTTTCGAGAAAGCGACTTTTAAGATTGTAACCAATGAAGACAAATTTATATACAACCTGGTTTTTTTTTTCTCCAATCCACCATAAGTTTCTTATAGTTTCATTTACATTACAACTTCATTTACATTTTTTCTTTTGTTAATATTTTCTCCCACAATGTCATCCCAATAAAAGATATAAGTTTTATGTTTGTTTTTTTCGGTACCAATTGAGAGTTGGTCATGTCCATAGAAAATATAACACCTTCAATAGAAATTGTTTGACTTGAATTGGTAGAGACAACCTACCATAAAACATGTTAAAGAGTATAAATCAAAATACTTAGACTTATTGTTAAAACATGGAATCTTTTTTATTAAAAAGTACACATGTATCTGGAGATATTGTTTGGACAAAAAAATACGGTTGGTGAATTTGAACCATATTTAAGTTATCAATAAAAATCTTAGTTCCATGCAATTGATTTGCATACTAAAAAAACAAACAAAAAATTAATGAAAAATTAAATAACACATGACTGGTGCTATTTAAAATTCTAATCAAACCTCATCTTTGTTGTCTAATTAGTAGGGATTCTATATTGACTTAATGTAGTTTGAAAGTTTTCTCTAATACCATGTCTCATCCCAAAAAAAAGGAAAAAAAGCATTATATAAGGGACATAAAATTCAAGAATATAAAAATTCTTTTAATGATACGTCAAGATTAAATGGTAATATTGGTGCTGAGGCTCTGACGAACATTTTCTGTTGTACCATGTCTCACTTATAAAATAGAAAAAAATTTAATATCATTATATAAGGGACGTGGAATTCAAGAATTAAAAATTTACAAATAAAACCTTAAGATTAAACGATACTGTTGGTGCTGCAATTGTAAAGTTTGCTAGAGTCAAAACTTCTTTGTTGATTTCCTTTTCTCAAAGCCTCCTTAAAGCCACCCCTCAATCTCTTACTTGAAACAATTTTCTTCTTGACTTTGATTCCTTTAATTCCAATATTGTTCTTTTCATGAATTACATTCCCATTTTGGTTCAAGTGATCTGTTATAACACTTGAATATTGAACCATCTCTTCACTTTGTAATCTAACATTGGAGCTCACATTCAAAGGTTGGACAGTTGACCCATTACCTTGTAGCCTACTGTCTACGATTTCCAACATCCTAAAAATACAATCTTTAACAATTTTGTATGTCTCTTCACTCTCATATGCTTTTGTAACTAATTGAGCATATAACCCACACAATTCTTTATACCGAATACTTTGACATATCTTGGGATCCAAATTGCTTATGCTGATTTTAGATTTTTCTACTCCAACGAATCCAAGTTTTGCTTTACATGTACACCTTTTCAATATGTACTGACTTGGGATCTCCATAATATTTTTTATAGTACAAACTTTCAAAACATGAGAACATAAAATTCTAGCAAACTCGAATTTTCTACGACTACAATCAACTTTTCCATTTGATGAATCATAAGTAACTACATGATAATAGCTCTTCTTATGAGAGGTAATTTGATATTTTATGATTGATCTAACCTCCCCAAAATTTTCAATACAAGAATTATGATACTTACACCCCTCATTTTGAAAGCACCTGAACACCTTAGGAATATAAACACTAACTGTATGTTTCAAAGTTTCAATTAGATACAATAATGAGGGAAGACTTGTACTTAATTTAAAATTAGCCTTTAACTCTTCATATCTACGATCTTCAAGGAGTCTTTTAAAGTGATGAAAAAACTCCAAGAATTTGTGTTGACAAGTGACATACCTCTTTACAACACTATTTATGCTCTCACTTCTTTGTATTGTCATTATATCTGCATAAAACATTTGTCTTTCATACACTAAAGCCCATTTTTTCTTTATCCTAAACATGCGCCTTAACTAATCATTGTCTTCAAGTTTGTATTTGCACAACATCTCATTCCATGCATTGACAAAATCTTCCTCTTCTTCAAAATCATATATATATGAGCTAAAATCTTTAGCAAAATCTTTGAATTGAGAGAAAACACCACTTAAATGAATAGCCACATTTTGATAAATGTGCCAAATATATAAGCGATGATAAGTTTCATGCTGTCTTAGTGCTAAAGCCTTTGCCATTACTGCATCTTAGTCTGTAAGAATAGTTTTAGGTCTTTTATCACACAACACCAAAGATTGTAGTCTGCTTATAATGATTTACACCTACAAGTAATGCAAGGGGATGACCTTCATTATTCTTCCTGTAAGTTATGTCAAAGTAAACCACATCACCAAAATTTGAGTAATCTGATCTCATCTTTACATTTAACTAGAAAATGTTGGTTATTAAATCATCTTCATCAACTTGGATAGCATAAAAAAAATTCGGATCATCTAATTACATTTTATACAAATATTCCAAAACACCTATAGTATCCCCTCTTTTCACATCTCTCATTCTTTTAGACTGTAAGTAATTTCTGTAGTCATCTGGTATAAAACCTAAATTCTCTCAACCACCTACTTGCCTAACTATGACATCATAAGATGCCTTTGGTGGGATTCCTATGTCATTTGCCATTTTAATTTGCATTGTTGTAGATAAACTTATATTTCGGTGAGATCTATGTAAGTGCATCTTGTTTGGATTAGAGAGGTAGTGATAATGCTCGTCAATAAATTGAACCACATAGAGTTTTTTGCTTTTTCGACGAATGACTCTCATTTTAGCTTCATAGCCAAACCTTGTTTCAGCACGTGTTGCTTTCACATACATATCTCGTTTGTCTTTTCCTCATTTTCCTTCAGCAGTACAACAAAACATTCTTTCAATGAAGTTTCCAAATTTATCTTTATGGTTTCTACTTCTCCTTAACCAAACCAGACTTCTTTAGCATATGCTAAATAGAATTGGTAAGCATCTTCTTTTATCTCAAATTCCATTCCAATTTTTGGCATCAATTCTTTAGATACAAATAGCTTGCAAATCTTGATTACTGTTTAAACTCATGACAATTACAAGCTCATCTTCACCTTCACTATTGCCAACTTCATTACCATCTTCAAAATTTAACTGATGATAAGATGAATATACACCTGCCATAAATTTGTTGACTTTTATCCTGAAGTAAAAACCTAAAAAAACAAATGAAAAAAATTGAAAATGGATACTTCATTTTTATGATATAGAGAAACACTAAATGTAGAATTCACAATTTAATTAAGAAGAAAAAATAAATATTTTAGCATTAAACTTAAATAAATATCTAACAACTAATGCTATAGAAATTCTTTAAAAACTGTTTGGTTTCTTTGTTTGGCGTTCCCGCATATTGGTAAACTAGAAAAAAGAAAGGAAAAGACATTGACCTTGTTAAAGCTAAAAGAGAGCCTATTGATATACAACATAATTGGGTTTTATTAAAATGGCGTCGTATTATGATGAAACAGGATTGGAACAAATTTATTGAAATAGAGGATCCGAATTGTCACTCACAAGCACTAAAACAATCCATTTCTTTTAAAGAATTAAAGTAAAAGTTACTTCCTTTTTTCATCATAATCAATTAATTGTTATTGTATGAAAATCAAGTTTGAATGTTATATGGAAGCGACGTCACTTAACACACACGAATTTACATGAAAAACTCAACCTATCTCATTAAAATATTAGACTATACAACATAAAGTCTATTTATTATAGTAAAACATGTACTTTAGCTTGACTTGCTGAACTAAAATTAAATTAAAATATATTGAATATAACTACGTTCATGAATAATGGACAATGGTAGCAGTGTAGGCTTGGTTTACAACATATGTATTGTCAAATTTATTTTCCCTCGAAAGCTATTAAGCAAGAGCAACTAGTTCAAGCCTTTTATTTTTTCCAATTTGTCATAAACAAGGAATTTAACATTATGTACTGATTTGTGTTCAACTTCCCTCGAACAACTCTTACGAATGAATTTAACTCTATTTTTTAAAAGCATATGACAATACAGAAGGTAGCAATAAAAGGATTGGTTTGTATTTATGAGTTGCATGTGGTAGTATTAAAGTCCTTGTAGATGTTGCAGAAGAAATGAAAACAATTAACTAATGAAAATGAATAACAAAATTAACATATTGAAATGAGAGGGGAGACAGAACTAGGACCCTAACCTTATCTTAGCTATTAGCTACCCTTTCTTAGCAGAAGGATCTATAAGGAAGCTGTGCAAGGAAACCAGAACCTGAACAAAACCATAATTTCAAAAAGGGATAAGAATAGTAGATACAAAATATATCTGTCTCTATAATGAACACGCAGATTTTTTATCCTGAGGCATAGAGTTTAAGTTCAAACACAACCTCCAAAAAGGAACACATGTAGCTTTTCACACTTGATACCATGTTCTTAAAATATATTTATCATTCATAAACTATGCAGTCTAAAATGTACACATGTTTGAAACAATTTAGTGATTGATTAGATAAATTAAGAAAGACTGGCTCTTTTCAAAACAAAACCAAAATTTGGGGTAAGAATATGGTCTGGCTCTTAAGGAAACAAAATTTAAGAAGTAGGTTTCTCTAAATGTTAATCTTTCATTGTTTTCTAGAGAGAACTAGAGAGAATACATACATTTTGTTGTTAATTCGCTATTAGATTGCCTTTCCACATTCCAAATTCCTATGACATTAGAAAACTAATTACATGTTATTTAAATAGGATGACAAAAAAATGGCCCTAAAACTTGCTTTCAAATCTTATCAGTCAATCCCAAGCGTGTTATGAAATATCTATTGCATTACATAGAAGTTGGAAAGTAGAACTTAGAAACTATAAAAGTTAAGAAGTACTAAGTAAACAGAGAATGTAAGATGTAAGTAATATGGCAAGCAATTTGTGATGCTTAGCATGTGACAAGGAAACGTTTGACAGCTGATGTAAAACCATAGATTGGACAACTCATAATGTTAATGAACTCATAAACTTTTTTTTAGAAGTGAAGGCAACAAAGCTAGGTAATCCTATAAAGGTAAGTTGCTACAAGATTTTGAACGTTTTGTTGATCTCTGGTACAAAAATCAGTACAATGGACTTTGTACTGATTAATTTGGTAAGATGGATTTCAAAAATTGTGCAACCATAGCAGTAAACCTTGTGGTAGTTATGTACAGTAAGAATGGTTGATATGGCATTTTGTTGTAATACTTATGGCATGGTGATCCACTAATAAAAAAAGGGAAATACACATTAAGGAATCAAAATGTATATATTCTAAAATATAGAGAGAAGGAAAATAGGAAAGGAAGATCATACACATCTAGGAAGATCATATTAGGTTTGCCATAGTTGCATGCATCATATGCATGAGGATGCAGCAGAAGTGTTGGAATCAAGAAGATCATATTAGGTTTGCCATGGTTGCATGCATCATATGCATGAGGATGCAGCGGAAGTGTCAGCATCAAGATTCCGACACCATAACAACTCAAAAATCACAGAATCTCACATATATGCAATGATATGTAAAGAATATGAAATAACATAACTTTTTACCTTTGTATATCTCCTCCTTTCTTGTTTCTTCTCCTTATTTGGGTTATTGCAAACACCAAACCCTTCCTTGATCTCTAATAACAAACAAAGATGGAAGAAGAAATAATGTATAATTTAGAACACCAAACTTGATGAATTCAAGTAGATGTTCAATGTAGGAGATAGATTAAGGTTATCTTGCATGTATGTAAGATTTATACAATAATTGCATAAATTTGCATGAAGATAACTCAAGAGCACTTCTCACTCTCTCTAAAACTCTTTTAGAACCCTTTCTCTATCAATTGAGTGTGTAAGAAGTGAAGGAAGCTCATGAACATAAGTGAAGAACTCACTTATATATCATTTTGCACCTTTTTTCATAATCGTGGCATGCATCGCCTTCGACCAAAATCGTGGTCCTATGAGGCATGATCGTGGCCTGCTTAAAATAGGCCATACACACTTGTTTTTCATCCGATCTTTATGCATGTGACCCTTAGGTTCCTGGTTATTTTAGGCACTTGAATTAGCTCTTAATTCAAGCACATTATGAAGGGTTTTATGATGCCTATTTGCCGAAATATAAGTGGATTAACTTATAAACTCTTTGATAGTTAATTATCCAACTTATGAATCTTTCCATAGATAATTACTCTACAATTTGTCTTTTCACTATACTATACCCAATTTGGTTCGGAGTGTGGGTTATATGTCAACTCTTACTAGACTGACTACGTCACATTTAGTCCAAATGATGTTAGTTCTTGTCCTTGGATCTCATTACTCTATATGTCATTGAAGACTCTCTTTATGACACATAATTGCTCTGGCCAGAGACTCCTGAGTAATGACCTTGACAAGAGGCTTGAGGTATCATCTCCTCCTATCAGGAGTGGAGAATCCTTTATTAGCTACCCAATTACCTTCGAATACAAATAGTTGTACCCAATCACTATTCTAAGAGCGACCTCGTCTTGAGGTAACAAGGAATGGTATCAAAGCATAAGATTTATATCCAAGATATCCTTGAGTACCTCAAGTCTAAGGATATTTGCACCATTGCTATGATGGGATTAATCATTGAAATTCGATAGGTCATCTATATGATAATCTTATAGTGGGTCATCCGATGTACTTGCTGCCCTTAGTATACATCCACATATTAACTCTAAACATCTCATGCTTATAGTTTATGAGGTCCACTACTTGATCAAATCAAGAAGTATAATATGTGCTAGTCTGTCTAGATTAATAATGTCTTATCTTATTAATCCTATGACTAGGAATTATTTAAATACTGATATAATTGCACATGATAGGAATCTCATTATCATGATCTCACCATTATTTCCTTCATGCTATATTTAGTATCATGGACTTCATTAATTTGATTTAAGATCAATATCAATTCATATATAGAGAAATATCAAATTAATGAAAAATGCCTTTTGCTTTATTAATCAAAATAAAGTTTGTATAAAAGTGTTGAAGGTGATTGCCTTTAGAGCACTACTGTAACAATCTCCCACTTACACTAAAGTCAATCACCTTTGTATCTAATACCATAGGTGAGTACACAAGAATCAAAATTTGTCTAATGATGTGGCTTAGTCAAACAATCAGTGATGTTCTAATCTGTGGGCACTCTCTCTATCTTCATATCAGCTCTATCAATTATCTCCTTGATCAGGTGATATCTCCTGAGTACATGCTTGGACCTCTGATGAGACCTCGGTTCTTTGGCTTGATCAATAGCCCCATTGTTGTCACAGTATAACAATATTAAGTCTTCTATGCTGGGAACCACTCCAAGTTCCATGACGAACTTCTTAATATAAACAGCTTCTTTTGTGGCTTCCGCATCTGCAATGTACTCTGACTCAATCGTCGAATCTGCAGTTGTCTCTTGTTTGGAACTCTTCCAACTGACTGCACCACCATTCAATGTGAAAACATAACTCAACTGAGATTTGGAGTCATCCTGGTCGGATTGAAAACTGGCATCCGTATGCTTGCTCACTACGAGATCTCCACATATCAAGAATCCATCCTTAGTCCTTCTCAAGTACTTTAGGATATTCCTAACAGCCACCCAATGACCCTCACCAAGATCCGATTGATATCTACTCGTAACATTTAGAGTATAAGATATATCGGGTTTTGTATGTAACATAGCATACATGATTGATCCTACCGAAGCATATGGGATCATACTCATGCGAGTCCTCTCATCTTGTGTCTTAGGACATATAAATTTCAAGAGTTTTATCCTATGAGTCAAGGGAAGAAACCCTCTCTTGGACTACTCCATGCTAAACCTATTTAGCACTTTGTCTATGTATGTTGACTATGAAACACCTAGCAACTTCTTTGATTTATCTCTTTAAATGTTTATTCTCAATATGTAAGTTGCTTCTCCAAGGTATTTCATGGAAAAATTAAGGGATAACTAAACTTTAATTGATTGTAAACTTGAGACATTATTTCCTATTAGTAATATGTCATCCACATATAACACAAGGAATATGATAGCACTCCCACTAACCTTCTTCTACACATAAGGTTCATCAAGATTTTGTGAGAAACCAAACTCTTTGATTGTCTCATCAAATCGAATGTTCTAACTCCTAAATGTTTGCTTCAATCCATAAATAGAATTTTGAAGCTTACATAACTTTCTGCCATCTCTGGATATGAAGCCCTCAGGTTATATCATATATACATCCTCAACTAGACTTTCATTTAAGAAAGTCGTCTTCACACCCATCTGTTATATTTCATAATCATAATAAGCAGCAATAACTAGAAGTACTCTAATGAATTTAAGTATAGCTGCGGGCCTAAATGTCTCGTCATAGTCAATTCCTTGTCTTTGACAATAACCTTTAGCGACTAGCCTCACTTTATAGGTAATCCCATTACCTTCCATGTCGATTTTTTCTTAAAAATCCACTTGCACCCTATGGGTTTTAACCCTTCGGGTGGGTCAGCCAAAGTCCATACTTGGTTTTCATACATGGAATCCATTTCAGACTTCACAGTTTGAAGCCATTTTTCATATTCTGAATTCTTCGGAGCCTCTTTATAGGTTGTAGGCTCATCATCCTCTATGAGCAATATGTCATTTTGTTCTCTTATGAGAAATTCATATCTCTCTAGAATATTACGTATCCTACTTGACCTACGAACATGTTGTGTGTCAGAAGGTTCAATTTTTGTCTCATCTCTATAAGCAACAATTTCGGGTTTAGACAATTGATTTGCGTCTATTTGAGCATCATGAACTTCATCAAATTCAACCTTGCTCCCACTATCTTCTCTTAGAAGAAACTCTTTCTCAAAAAATACATCATGCTTTAAGACAAACACCTTTTTCTCTAAAGCATTATAGAACTAATATCCAATTGTTTCCTTAGGATATCCTATAAACAGACATTTATCAGACTTCGCTTCAAGCTTGTTTGATTGAATCCGCTTCACATAATCCAGACAATCCCAAACTTTCATATGAGAAAGATAGGGCCCCTTATTATTCCATATTTCATATGGAGTAACTTCAACTGCATTTGAAGGGACTCTATTTGTCACATAAATAGCAATCTTGAATGTATAACCCCAAAAGGATTTCGGTAGATCTGTTAAGCCCATCATTGACCTTACCATGTCTAACAAGGTTCAATTTCTCCTTTCCACCACACTATTATGTTGTGGTGTGTAAAGCGGAGTCCACTGGGACACTATCCCATTATCTCTGAGATAAGTTAGAAATTGCTCGTTTAAGTATTCACCACCTCAATCTGATTGAAGTGTCTTAATACTTCTACTGAGTTGTTTCTCTACTTCATATCTAAATTGTTTGAAAATTTCAAACGCTTCAGACTTGTATATCATTAGATACACATACCCATATCGTGAATAATCATCGATAAAAGTAATGAAGTACACAAAATCACCTTTCGCATGAATGGACATCGGACCACATACATTAGAATCTATTAAGTCTAATAACCCATTCATTCATTCACCTTTTCCTTTAAAAGGTAGTTTAGTCATCTTGCCTAATAAGCAAGATTCATATGTGTCATATGATTCATAATCAAATGACCCTAAGCTACATTCTTGTGCAGCTTCATCGTACGTTTCTCACTTATATGGCCAAGTCGACAATGCCATAAGTAAGATGCTTTTATATTATCTCGTTTTTGTCTTTTATTGTCATTAATATTTAAAATTAGATTTTACATATCTAATATGTAAATTCCATTGCACAATGTAGTAGTACCATACAACATTTCATTCAACTTAATTAAACAACCATTGCTTGAAAAAGTTAAATGAAATCCTACTTTATTAAGACATGAAATAGATACAATGTTTTTAGTTACAACAGGTACATAATAGCAAATTTTCAAAATTAACTCTAGCCCACTCGGAAGATACAAAACATATGTCCCTATAGCTAATGCAGCAACTTTTGCTCCATTTCCCACACGTAGGTCCATCTCTCCCTTCTTGAGTGGTCTACTATCCCTGAGGCCCTGCATATCAACACATATGTATGAGCCACATCTGGTATCTAATACCCAAATGTTATCATCAAAAATAGTATTAACGTCAATGACAAATATCTTATCTAAAGTAGATGGTGCGGCATCCAATACCTTCTTCTGCTTCAGTGACTTCAGATAAGCTTTATAGTTCCTCTTCCAATGTCCTTCCTTGTTGCAATGGAAGTATATCCCCTTTGGTCTTGTCTCCTTCGCCTTCTTCTTAGTTACACCTCCCACTAGCCTCTTGAACTTCTTCTTCTTCTTTCGGTTTTTCTTTCAACAACCAGAAGCACAGTCCACCAGCATCACATCCTTACTATCCTTCTTGACAATTTGCTTAGTTATTTTGAGCAGATTAATCAACTCAAGAATCATTATGGATATTGGGTTCATCCGATAGTTAAGCACAAACTGTGAATAATAATCAGTCAAACTAGTCATAATTAAGTCTATACTTAATTCATGATCCATAATGAAACCCAAACTGGCTAATCTCTCAATATGTCCATTCATCGTCAGCGTATACTGCACCGGAGATGATCCCTTAGCCATCTTTGAATAGAAAAATAACCTTGAGGTCTCGAACCTTTTAGACCTAGCTTGCTCATCAAACAGTTCCCTCAGATGGTAGACTATGGTATGAGCATCCATAGCCTTATGTTGCTTTTGTAGTTCTAGTGACATAGAGGCCAGCATTATACAGCTAGCTAACTTATTATCATCCAGTAGCTTCTTATAAGCTCTTTGATCTTCATCAGATGCATCGGCAGCAAAGGGATTGAAAAGTGGTTCATCTAGGACATATTCTAGTTTTTCAGATTTGAGAACCATTCTCAACTTCCGTAGCCAATCCAAAAAGTTGGGTCCCATGAGTTTGTTGGAATCTAACAGGGAGTGCAAGTTCACACAAGAAGACATTGTACGATTTGATAACTTAGAAGAACGAGAGAAAGTGTTAGAATGTACATTTAATGCATATCTATAAGGACTTTAATAACATGCATTATGGGTCCCACTATTCTTATTCAAATCCATAGCCCTCACTACAAGGTGGTGACTTGACTATGCATCCAAAGTTCGTGATTCAATTCAACTCTTGAACCTAATCGGTATAAGTGTTAGTCTTGGCTAATCTGAATTAAGAATGTGGTTTGATTAGGAACCCTAAAATTTAATCATTTTGATGTCTAGATTAAACACTTTAATCCTAGTTTATATGCCTTTATCTAGTCACACTAGAAATGCTATGCTCCACTTGGATTAATTCTAAATTAATCCCTAGAGTTTCTAAAATTCCTGTACATCAATTAGTTATCTATAATATCCTTAGGTCATCTCAAATTTATCTAAACAATTTTGATACTAGCCAAAATTATCTTGACGGCCAAAATCGTCAAGATAAATAAGTTAACCTATTAGACACTAAAGATACCGATTCGATATTCGAAAAATTTCCAGAACCCTAATTTCAAGCACATGTATTAAGCATATTATTATCATCAAAATAATATATTTTTTATCTCATAAGAACCTTATTTAGGTCTCATAATCGAAATACATACATTATAAGTCATTTAGTAAGTCACATCCATCAACTTTCAAAAAGTTGACCAATGTTGACTTTGACTTGATTTATTAATTGAATCAAATTCAATTAATTTTGGAAAAATTCCAGAGTCTTATACACATCCTATTTGTATCTAATAAAAAAATCTAGAACCTAATTCCTAGGAATGTTTTATTAATAAATAGGAAATAGACAACACATCATATGTGTAAGACACTTGTCACATTACTTCTAACACTAGTCAACCATTACATCATGTATGCATAAGATAACCACTTTAAAAACAAGTGTCATGCATCTCACACACGTTGCAACATCTCATCTTGCATGTACATGCATAAAATTTATAAAATCAATTTTTATAAACATTAATATGGAATTTTCATGCATGCATTTTCATCAACTTTCCAGAATTTCCAGAACTTCTTACATGCATCAAACTAAAACTAAATTTATAATAAAATAGAAAATGATATTCAATTGCATTTTTCTTTAACAAAAATATAATATAACATCTTATAAACATTTTGGTGAAAGAAAAAAAGAAAAAAATTTCTAGAATTAATACGAAATTTTCAAAATCAACAAATGCAATCAGTTTTTCAGAAAAATCCCAAAAATCAACATATGAACAGTCTGGATATAAATTTGAAATAAAATAGCAAATGACATTCAATTGCAATATTATTTTACAAAAACGTAATGTAACATTTTATAAACATTTCAGTAAAAGAAAAACAAAAAACAATTTTTGTACAATTTACACGAATTTTTTCAAAACAATATGCAAGTCAGTCACAACCCAACAAACACTTTACACATATTCAATACATCATCTATTACATGCACAAACAAGCTCTGATGCCACTGTTGGGTTTGCCATGGTTACATACATCACATGCATGCGGATGCAGTGGAAGTGTCGGAATCAAGATTCCGGCATCATGACAACCTAGAAACCACAAGACCTAACATGCATACAATGATATGTATAAAAGAACATGAAATGTAAACTTTTTACCGAGTGTATCTCCTCCTTTCTTGTTTCTTCTCCTTGTTTGGGTTATTGCAAACACCAAACCCTTCCTTAATCTCCAAAAACACACAAAGAAGGAAGAAGAAACAATGTATAAGGATTATTTGAGCACCAAACTAGATGAGTTTTAGTAGATGCTTAAGATGATGGAAGATATGTTAAGAATCTTGTTGCATGCACTTTGATTCATGCAACAATTGTATGAATTGCAAGAACAAGAATCAAGACACCTCACTCTTACTCTAGAACCCTTTCTCTATCACTTGAGTTTGTAAGAAGTGAAGGAAGCTTGTGTACATAAGTGAAGAACTCACTTATATACCATTTCATGACTTCTGTCACGATCATGGCCCTGCTAGCCCCGATCGTGGTCTTTTAAGGCACGATTGTGGCCTGCTTAAATAGGCCATACACACTTGTTTTTTGTCCGATCTTTTATGCATGTGACCCTTAGGTTTTCGGTTATTTTAGGCACTTAAATTAACTCTTAATTCAAGCACATCATAAAGGGTTTCATAATGCCTATTTGTCGGAATATAAGTGGAATTAACACACAAACTCTTTGATAATTAATTATCCAACTTATGAACCTTTCTATAGATAATTATCATGCAATTCGTCCTTTCAACATACTATACCCCACTTAGTTCAGAGTATGGGCTATATGTTAACTCCCACTAGATTGACTATGTCACATCTAGTCTAAGTGATGTTTGTTCTTGTCCTAGGATCTCATTATGCTATGTGTCATTGAAGACTCTCTTCATGACACATAATTGCTTTAGTTAGAGACTCCTGAGTAATGACCCTAACAAAAGGTCGTAGGTATCATCTCCTTCTATCAAGAGTGGTGAATCCTTTATTGGCTACCCAATTACCTTCGAATATAAATAGTTGTACCTAATCACCACCCTAAGAGTGACCTCGTCTTGAGGTAATAAGGAATGATGTCAAAGCACATGATTTACATCCAATTTATCCTTAAGAACCTTAAGTCTAAGGATATTTGCACCATTGCTATGATGAGATTAATCATTGACATTCGATAGGTCATCCATATGATAATCTCATAGCGGGTCATCCGATGTACTTACTACCCTTAGTAAGCATCCACATATGAACTCTAAACATCTCATGCTTATAGTTTAAGAGATCCACTGCTTGATCAAATCAAGGAGTATAATATGTGCTAGTCTTTCTGGATTAATAATGTCCTGTCTTATTAATCCTATGACTAGGGATTATTTTGATATTAACATAATTGCACATGATGGGAATCTCATTATCGTGATCTCATTATGATTTCCTTTCTGCTATATTTTGTATCATGGACTTCATTAATTCGATTTAAGATCAATATCAATTTACATATAAATGAATATCAAATCAATGAAAAAAGCCTTTTGCTTTATTAATCAAAATAAAGTTTGTACAAAAGTATTAAAGGTGATTGCCTTTAGAGCAATACTCTAACAGCACTATCCCCTCTTGCAGCATAAAATGACATTTGTCCCAATTCAGCACCTAGTATGACTCTTCACATCTTTGAAGAACTCTGTCCAAATTAGTTAAACACATCTCGAAAGAATCTCCAAAAACTAAAAAATCATCTGTGAACACCTCCATTATATCTTCTATCATATCGGCGAAGATAGACATTATACATCTTTGAAATGTAGCTGGGGCAATGTATAGTCCAAAAGGCATTCGTCTGTACATGAATGTACCATAAGGGCAGGAGAATGTGGTCTTTTCTTGATCATCAAGGTAGATGAAGATCTGTTTATGTCTCAAACATCCATCTAGTAAGCAATAAAATGAATGTCCAGCTATCCTTTCTATCATTTGGTATATGAATGGGAGAGAAAATGATCTTTCTTAATCACTGAGTTGAGTTTGCAATAATCTATGCATACTCCCTATCCTGTGACCATTCTTTTTGAAATTACTTCTCCACTATCACTTTCTATTACCATTATTCCACCCTTCTTAGGTACACTTTGTATTGGACTGACCCATTCACTATCAGAGATGGTTTAAATTAACCCTGCATCTAAGAGTTTAATTATATCCTTCTTAACCACCTCCTTCATATTAGGGTTCAACCTTCGTTGATGCTCCCTCACCATTCTACATCCTTCCTCGATGCATGCAAACATTTGGGCTTAAACCTCAAATATCAGTAACTTGCCATCCAATGACTTTCATTTGCTTTTTAACAATTTCTACCACCTTACTTTCTTGTTTCTTGTTCAATTGATTGGAGATGATTATCAATAATGTTTTACCTTCACCTAGAAAGTTATATCTAAGATGCGCAGGTAAAGGTTTAAGCTCTAATGTGGGTTTCTATAGATGGTGGTATAGGTGCT
Source organism: Erythroxylum flavicans (assembly GCA_027576715.1). Lineage (NCBI taxonomy): Eukaryota > Viridiplantae > Streptophyta > Magnoliopsida > Malpighiales > Erythroxylaceae > Erythroxylum > Erythroxylum flavicans. The sequence goes on along the minus strand of JANZXP010006688.1, from coordinate 6,852 downwards.
TCAGTTTGATCCAATTTATCTTGATGCATTTGAACATCTGACTCCTCCATCTCATTGTCTCTTTTAGATTCAAGTTTTTTATATCCATTTTCTATCTCCTCTTCCACTGACTGTACTACTGCAATGCAACTCTTAACTTGTTCTTGCAAATTTTGATACACAATTTTGACCTACATGCATAGGCTGCTCGTAGTTGGATTCATTAAAGCCTTATTCATATTGAATTTGATCTGATCCTTGCCTATTCAAAGTGTTAATTTCCCTTCGTGAATGTCAATTATTGCTTTCCCTGTATTCATAAATGGTCGACCTAGGATCAGTGGACAGTTCTTATCTTCTTCAAAATCGAGAACAACAAAATTTATAGGAATAATGAACTTGTTCGCTTGCATCAAAACGTCTTCCACTATTCCAAATGGTCCTTTAATTGATTGATCAACCAACTAAAATAACATCGATATTGGTTTAACCTTACCCTGTCCTAACTTTTTGAATATTGATAAAGGCATAAGGTTAATACTTACACCTAAATCGCACAAGCACTTTGTGAATTCAAACTCACCAACCACACAGGGTATTGTGAAACCCCCTGGATCCTTCAATTTAGATGGCATCTGACTAGTGACTATGGAACTATAGGTACCAGTTAGAGCCACTGTCTGGTTATCTTCATAAGTATGCTTCTTTAGTAATATGTCCTTCAAAAATTTTGTGTATTTAGGCATATGTTCTAAAGCCTTTACAAATGAGAGAATTATCTGTAACGTCTTTAATTCCTCAACAAATTTTTCAAATTGCACGTCTAGCTTCTTCTTTTGTAATCATTGAGAAAAAGGGATCTTGGGTTGATATGGTGGAGGAGCGACATAAGCAGGGTATTAACTCATATTCGCTTCTTTCTCCTTTTGTTGATTTTTCTTAAGAGGATGGACGAGCTATTCCATTGTCTTTGTAGGTGGTTCAATTTCCTTCCTACTTTAAAGTGTAATAGCTTTTAGTTGCTCCCTTGGTTTTTTCCCCGAAGTGATAGGAGGACTTCCCACATTTTACGTAGAGAAAGCATTTAACAAATGGTTTACTTAGACCTCTATATTTTGGATTGAAGAGGCATGGTTCTTTGTTACTTGTTCAAATTTTCCTTCCATCTTCTTTTATGCATCGTCTAGAGGTCCAAGCTTATCTAAAATCATATCCAATTTAGATTCCATTGAGCCTAGTTTATCTTGTTGGAAGATTGGCTATCCTTGAAATCTGAACTGTCCTTTAAAATTGTTCACCACAAAAATTTAGGGTGATTCCTCCACCCAGGGTTACAAGTGTTAGAGTAGGGCTTGTTTTCCACTCCTCGTCCATATTGAGTGACCATATAATTCACTTGCTCTGGATCGCTTTCCTTCATTAAGAAACATTCCACCATATTATGGTCCCTTTAACTACAGAGTTCACACTTAAGTTGCATGAATTTTACCGAAGCTGAGGACAAAGCCTTTATATTGTTGAGCTATCAAGTTAAGTTGTCAATTTTAGCTTGCATCTCTGTCATTTAATCAACAACCACAATTCCTTTTTGTTCTAAGAAAGTAATGGTTTGTCTACTCCTCTTGTTCGTCCATAGGCAGCTATTACTTGTCATTTCCTCTATCAGCTTTTCTACTTTACCTATCATCTTTCTCATAAGTGATCCTCCTGAAGCTGCGTCAATCACGCCCCTCGTATATGGGGTTACTCCTTTATAGAATGTTTGTAACAATAATTCCTTAAGTAAATTATAGTGTGGGCATTTCTGTTACAAATCCTTGTATCATTCCCACGCTTTATAGATCGATTCCCTTTCACATTTTTAGAAATTAGTACTCTCTTTGATGATCTTCGTAGCCTTGGTCAGGGGAAAATACTTATCTAAAAGGGCACAATCTAGCTAATCCAAAGTCGTGACATTGGCTAGGTTGAGGGATTGATACCAAGCCTTTGCTCTATCTCTAAGGGTAAAAGGAAAAAGCCTAATTATGTCTGCATCTTCTGACATCTGATGGTACTGACATATGTTTGCTCTATTAGGATCTTCATTTGTTAATCCATAAAATTGCACGTTTTGTTAAAGCATATTTGGGAGGGTTAGTTTGATTTCAAAAGAAGCTGCTTATATGGGTGTCATAGCTACTCTTTGGTTAGCCACATTGAACCCTGGTCTCATAAAGTCTATAAGGGTCCATTGTTGACATCATTGATTCCCTCCGTGGTCCTAATCTTGCTGAAATTCCTCTGCCATTATTGCTTTCGCGATTTCTTCTTCTTCTTCTCGCCACGCTTTCCTAATAGATCATTCTAGTTGAGTGATGTCTAAATCTAAGGTTTCAACTGCACGACTCAAACTTCTCATGACTCTTATGTTTATACAAGAGCATGATTTCAAAAGTAGAAAGAAAGAACCAAACAAATTTAAAAACCAACTAAATGCCTTAAATTGTAGAACTAAACTAATCGCCTCCTCGAAAACAGTGCCAAAAACTTGATCAGGTTATTTCAATGTGAGTAAGTTTTAAATAATTAACCTCGATAATTCGCAAGCACAAGGGTCATTCATGTAATACCTAAGGTATCAATCCCACGAGGAGGGATAATCCAATCCTAAAATCTAAGACCAGAATAATTCACAAAATTCAAAATGTAACGGAACTAAAATGAGAATTCAATTTAATCAAGCAAATCAATTTAAGAATCAATCACAAAAATATAAACAATTAGAAGTTATAACGCACACTCAAGATCAACCTTAGGAGTTACCAATTGAGAGAAAAGGAATTTTACCTATCTTTAATGCTAGTCTAATCGATTATGAATTGCTGAATTATTGGTTCTAGACGATCCTAAGGTTGATTAATCTCTCTCGAGTTATAACCATTAACCCTAATTTATAAACCCTAATTAGATTATGGATGTTGGAATTTCTCAATTAACAACCTATCCAAAATCCTAATTAGATTTGAAGTTGTCTATTAAACTATCGAAAACCTATGTAAGATCTCTCTTCGCACAATTTACCGATTTGATTTAATTCTCATTCTATTAAATCACCTAACACTCATTAGCCTAATTTAATTATTTTTCATTCGATTCACCCTCTCAGTTTATCATGGAATTATGCAATTAAAGAAATTAAATCACAATAAATCCAAATAACACATAAAAAATCATATTTCATTAAATCAAAGATAAAACCCTGAAGATGAGTTTAGAATATCATCAACATTCAAAAAATCCTATCATTAACTATTATTCCAATTCTATATAATAATAAAATTGAAAATAACATGAAATACAAAATTGAATGGACGACGGAAGGCAGCAATGTCAGGAAACTCTTAAATTGGGAAGTACATCCAGTTAGCTTCTTCTCCTCTTCTCTCTTCCTTCTTCTCTTTCTCTATCTCTTGATAATTCTCTCTTGGGTTTCTCTAAAAGTGGCTAATACAAAAGCTCCTCCTGCCTCTTTGTCTTATTCTTTAAATTCCTTTTGTGTTCTGAGCAGCCCTAGGGTTTTTTAAGAGTCCAAAAGGTCTGAAATATCCCTCGAAACTTGACATTTTTAAGTGTCTGCGAGTCTGACCGTAGGCCATGATCATGGCCTTACGTGCCATAAACGTGGGCCACATCCAAGCCTTCTATCATGATCATAACAAGTAGGACATGATCGTGGGCCATGTCCTAGGTTTCTATCACGATTGTGGTATATGGCCACAATTGTGGGCTAACTACAGTACTTCTGTCATGATCGTGGCCTGTTGTGTCATGATTGTGGGTTGTTATTTTGGCCTGAATGTCTCCGAAACTTCTCCTTTCTTTGATGTTGACCTTGAAACACTAATAAACACATCAAGGTACCTCAAAGACTTGTACTAACTCATAAAACACTTAAAATATAAATAATTAACAAACTAACACAATTCTAACCTAAACAAAAACTAAACGAATGAATTAACAATTAATTACATATCAAACTAAGCCCTAAAACATGATGCAATTCACACTTATGACTTCCGAATGCCAATTCAGAGGCAACATCGACGTGGATGACCCACTTAAGTGTATTTCTCCTTGTATTTTTTATTTCTTTCTCTCTTTAGAAATTGCTTATGTTATCCTATGTTTAATGTTTGGGTGTTGTGTAAAAATGATTGAATGCTCTATTTGATTATTTTTATGTAAGAACTCATTGCTAGAATCGAATACAATAGGTAATTATTATTTTTTCGATTCATTTGTAATGACTAATGGTTCATAATCATTAGGGATAATATAACCTAGGTTAAATAATCCGAGCTTGTGTGAATATTGCTTGATTGGTTTATTTTTCTCACTCATAAGCCGACTGTCTGATTAAACTTAATGAGCGTCTCTTAGGTTATCTGATAGCTAGGGTTAATTACTGAGCTCTTTTTAATTAACTAGGACCTAAGAAAAAATTGGGATTAACGGAGATTGTTTTTAATCTACGACCAATAGTTCAAAGAGAGTTCAAAGAATAACAAATCAATGAAATATGTCTAATTAAGGTTTAGGCTAATATTGAACCAATGAATTAGGTCCCTACCGAATTCCCCACTTTTATCATTTTTAACGTTTCCTTTTATTTGTTTCATTACGCTACTTTTACTTTATCGACCTAGACTCGCCACTGCTATAGTAATAGGTCGAGTTTATTTTCTGTAGTGTTACAACAGGCTGCCAATTTTGGCGCCATTATTGAGGAGTGCGGTGCTTTAGTTTTTGTTCTTGATTTTAATTGGTGTTTTGTATATATTTGTTCATAATTAATTTATTTTTAGTTATTTCTTCATCTTTTCACTTTTTGTTTTGTGATAATGAAATTAAAAAAAATTGACATGGATGGAAGTAATTTCTTTTATAATTATTATTCTCAATCCTACAACTAAGGTTAGACTGATCAACCTAATTTTACTTTTGGATGGGGTAACCCATATAATTACTTCCTTGATAGTTTATAGGAAGCACAACAATTCTCGTATAGACCAAAAGTTTCTTATCACGACTCAGGTACATCTCTAAAAGATTTGCCTAATATTATGATTGCTAACAATATTCAACTTCAATAGAGTGTACAAGAGTTCCAACAGGAAGTAAGGCTTTTTTTTGCAAGATATAGGGTCCAGCATCCCATATTTGGAAAACCAAAAAAACTCAAGCACTTTTATGGAGGAATTAGTTAATGTTTGTGTTGCTAATACTCTGCGATTACAGCAGGAAAAGAAGCAATTCTAGCAAGAAACAAGTTCTAGGATTCGGAACTTGGCAAGCCAGATGGGTCAATTAACAGAAACTCTAGACCACCTAGCATCACAAGGCGAAGAAACACAACTATCTCAACCTGAGGTGTAACCAAAGGAAGTTAGCTTAGAGGCCTTATAGAGTGAGAGGAGCTTGAGAATATTGAGTGGATTACTTAAGGAATTGTTTGTGTCGAAGAAGTTGAGGAGGAACTCGAAACTGAAAAGGATACATCTTTTAGCTCAAAGGTAAATACTGAGTTCTAATTTATTGTTATGACTGACTCTTTGCCTTTGCTAAGCATGTTAGAGAAATTAAACGAGGAGGAACAAGGTGAAGAGACATTCGAGATATTCCAAGAGTGCAAGGACTCAATAAAGATTAAGAATCTGAAGAAAGGACATATGCTGAATATGAAGGATTATCAACCAAAGCCCTATCCTAAACTACCTTATGTGGAAATGGCTCAAATTATACTACCTGAAGATCATAATTTTTTCACATGGTGAGAGTATGAAGTCAAGTTAGCAACCTTAAACAAAGGCACTTCTTGTGAGACAACCCAAGGGATGGAAATTTCTCTTCTTTAAAATTTTGCATTTGCTTCTTATATGCATATGTCTTTTTTAATTTGTTTGCTTTTGCCTGTTTTTAAGTTTTGAATCAAAAAGAGAGAAAGAATAAAACAAACAAACGAACATTTTCTCTTTTCTATTAATTCTAAGACTATATAGTAATAATTAGAGAATGAATTAACTAAAGAATTTCGTAGCAACTTAGCATGTACTTTTACTCTTGTAATTGGTCGATATGCATTATCTTTAGAAGAATAGTGATTAATGGTGGACAAAGCTAGTGAGATTTTGAGTCTTATTAGATTGACACATCTATATTAGTCTCATTGTCTTTGTTTATGTGTGACCTTCATGACATGTACATCTTGATTTTGCATTAGTTTTTTATTCAAGACCACATTCTTATCACATGCATTACATGGAATGATTAGGCATTCTTTGTTTTTCTAAACTACATTAGCCAAATAGCCTACCCATTATATGATTTTTCTTTTAATAAGCCCCTTTAAGCTTTATACCTTTGCTTTTGTATAAACCAAATTATATGATTTTAAACTTAACGAAATGTCTTACCCAAGCGATAAAGCTAGTGGAGCATTTGTGATCGTTAAGTTTGTGGATGTACAAAATTCTAAGTGCGGAGGTGTACATATGTGTGGGTTGGTTATAATGTTAGGATGCTATTTTATGTCTTATCATTGAAATTTTCATGTTTGTGTAGTTTCTTTTAATTTGAATACGAGAGAAAGAAAGAAAAAGAAAGAAAGAAAGAAAAAAATAAATGTATAAATAAATGTATCTAGAAGGAATTACAGATGTGTTGAAAAGTTGTTTATGATTATTGTATCCTCCTAAAGTTGTAATGAATGAGTTATTTGACTATATTGCATATAAGGTGGAGGTTGTTTAGGATGAATGTAACACCCCACTCCCGCTGAACCCGAACCCGATATCGACAGTGATACCCGAGTCCGTGCCCCGCGAGGGTGAC
>JANZXP010006597.1:0-14495 GCA_027576715.1 Erythroxylum flavicans | reverse complement strand
CAAGATGAAAGAGTAGCATGAAAGATGAGAGGGTTGGGTTTAACATGAATGGATTTTTGAAGAATCAAAAATCAAGAGGAGGAGTTATGTAAATGATGGAGAGATCCAAAATAAACCCCAATAGCCCCTTTTTGAGAGAAACTTTGTGAAAGAAAAAACCAAAAGGAGGGGGGGGGGGAGGCTTTTAATTTTAAAGGTTAGTGGACTTAAGGCACTGTTTGGCAAGTGATATTTGTCACTTGCCACATGTCCATTCCTAAGAATTTGATTGGTTCTTTCATTTAACTAGTCCCATTAATTTCAATTCCTACTCCAATTGTTCCCCAATTTTCAATGGAACTTGTCAATAAATCCTAAAGTAATTTATCAAAATTTCTATTGCCATTGGATAGTAATTTCTACTACTGTTTAACGATTGTTTTGCCACTTGGCAAATTTTCCTAGTTCAAAAATGCCCAATAATTTCCAGAAATTTCTCCAAAAAATCCAAAAAGTCTAAATCAATTTATACACTTCCCAAATCAATTTTCAACATATAAAACCACATTTCCCAATATACTCAAATTTATAAACAATTATATCCAGAATGTTAATAAATGCATGTACAGTTATTTTAAATGTGCAACATTTCACTATTCACTATTCTCTTGTATGCGTATGTCATATTATGCATAAGCATGAAAAATGCATTTCAAAGCTCTCATTAATCACTCATATTTACTATTCTAACCTCCCAAAGGTAATGGGATGTTACAATAATGAAGTTAAATGCAACTTATTACCAGTAACTAGCATATAAGAAAGTTGTACGATACAAGACCAAACCATATTCAGACTAGAATTGCTATCCACTAAATAACCTAGCTGCATCCACTGAACTCTCTAAGGATGAAAATTTCTAACAAAAGTATTAGTTTATAGTTTTAACTTTAAAACTTACAAGTACGATGAAATAGCTTAATCCTTAATCATCATAATTGTATGTATATATATAAAATACATGTGTACATGTGTATATATTTAATAAAAATAATATAAATAAGAAGATTATTTATATATGTATGTACTTAATATAAGTTAGAAGCCTATTTATATCTCTCCCTATATACATATTCAAGAATACCATCCAAATTGGAGTATATATAACCAATATGAAAAGTTCACCTTTTAATTAATTGTATTAGTCCTAAATAACATACGAGAGGAGGTAGATTATGTATATTTATTTTTTTACCTTATTTATAAACTAATGAATGAATTATTTAATGAACGGCTAAAAAATTTATATAAAATATTTCATAATAAACATAACAATAGTAAAAAAATACATAAAAAGAGACAATCGATTGAAAGTGGTTTAATCAAATAATTCCTAAGTCCACTCTCTAATATTGGGGATTCACTATCTTCTTCCTTCAGTTGGTGAAAAAAAATCCTCTATACAACATCTTTTTTTACCATATGTAAAGATAAACCTTACATTTCTCTTATTTTATCATAGGTGAAAACAACCTTTATAAATCTTACTCAGGTCAAGAATAATCTTCACAATTTATTACAAAGTAATTTCTACAATTGCTATATTAGTACAATATATAAAACTCAAAACCTTCCTTTCTTACTCAAACCAATAAACTAAGATTCAATATAATTTATTACAAAGTAATTTCTACAATTGCTATATTAGTACAATATATACAACTCAAAACCTTCCTTTCTTACTCAAACCAATAAACTAAGATTCAATATATGTGCAACATATAAATTCACTCAAATACTCTTTTTTTATTTATTTCAAGGCTCCTAACAACTCTTTAGTATAAATTCTTCATACAACTTATTTTTGGTCTATTTACATACAAAGTAACTTAAATAGTTGTTAAATGCACAAATTAGTTGTTACAATGACTAGTTTCTAGATATGTTTAGTTATCCAGTTATTTACATTTAGTTAGTTGGTGTATAAACAATGCAATCACAATACATGATAAGAAAACTATATCCAGATAAAGTATACAATTATTTGTAAATAATAGTGTTAAATAACCTCAAAAAAATCGTAAAACAAACTATCAAAAATAGTAAGGTAAAGTCCTTTAGTTAAAGGATCAACCAAGATATACTTGATCAAAACATGCTCCACTATAACGTCACCTTTTTGGATAAGTTATTAAATATTTGTTCTCCAAATGCCTAGATCTTGTGATATTATTGTTATTACTAAGAAAACATTAAGGAAATATTATCAACAGTGAAATAAAAGGTATATTGTTATTACTAAGAAAACATTAAGGAAATATTATCAACAATAAAACAAAAGGTATAGTAATTGAATCAACCATAGATAGCTTAAAAAATTAAATTTCTCAATCAAAGTACCTATAAATCAACATCATAATATGCAATAAACTCATCATACTTAGTGTAAGAGGTAAAAAGTGTTTGCTAAACACTTTTCAATGAAATAGATCCATCTACTAATATGAAAATGTAACTTGATGTACATTTCTTGTCATTTTATCATATACAAAAGTCAAAATCTGTATACCTAGTTAGATTTAATTTCTTAAATTTCATGTATGTCAAAATATTTTTTTCTTTGAAAATATATCAAAACTTGTCTAATAAAATTCTAGTGGATTTCTTGTATTAGATAAATTTCTACACAATAGTCCAATAATGAATCTGATGTTTGTTCTAATATAAACTTGAGCATACAAAAAGTTATCTATAATAGATTACGGAACATCCTTCATGGCCTTTCTTTCAACTTCATTCTTTAGATGTTTTATCAAAGAAAATATCTCTCCATAAGAGATTAGTATTGCATAAGGTTTACAATTTTCCATATTAACTTTTAGCAACGTACACTTAATTTATGCTCTTTGAGAGAGACCTCATAAGTTTTAAGATTCGTGCTAGTGAACTTGAATACTAAGGATGAAAGATTCTTTACTAAGATTTTTCAAATCAAAATGTTTAAACAATAGGTTTTTAACTTCATGTAATATGACCAAGTTATTTGATGTAAGCAACATATCATCTACATAAAAAAGTAGAAAAATGATCTTTCTCCCGCTAACCTTCACGAATAAATATCTTGCAATTTTATTTTTATAAAGCTGAAGGAGATAATTACCTCATCATGTTTTAGCTACCATTGATACGGAGCTTATTTCAATCCGTATAATGATGTACTCAATTTATAAGCCATATGACTCTTGTATTCTTCCTAAAACCTTCAGTTTGTGTTGTATAAACCTCCTTATAAAGGTCTCCATCTAGGAAGGTGATTTTAAAATTCATTTGAAAGATATAAGAAAGAAAGTGACGTTAAAATATATATTTCACTTTAGGTGAAACCTCTAGCAACTAAAAAGGCTTTAAATTTCTTAACCTTACCTTGGGAGTTATTTTCAATCTTATATACCTATTTATAATCAATATGTTTATAGTTTTGAGGTAAATTAATAAGTTCCATTACCCAATTATCCTTCGTGAACTGTGTTTCTTATTGCTTCCCACCATATATCTTTATGAGGAACAAAAGCAACATCTAAATAAAGTAATTTTCATCATTATAAACTACATAATTAGATGATATAACATGTTTGCTCATGATTAGATATCCTTAATTGAATATGTCTAACATGATCTTATGCTAGAGGAACCCCATTTTGTGTTTATATAGGTGCTTGTTCCTATATTAGATGACATTAAGTACAAAATCCACTAACCATAACTGAATGGGTAAAAAAATATGAAAATACAGTAGTATTAGCTCTGTTATACTCTTAATGAGAGAAGGACCAATAGATTGATGTTTCCTTTACTTTGTTAGTATAAAAATATAGTCAAGTGGACCTATTATTTATGCTATTGTAGTGATGAGTATAGATAGATTTCATAAGGAATAATATAATTACTAAGTCTAACTTTACTACTATTCTCTAATAAAAAATAAAGGGATTTATTAGATTAAAACTTAAACAAAACAAAGCTAATGAGATTGAAATACCACCAGACAAATCAATCAAGTAATTAATCAAAAGTCAAATAATAATAAAATTTAGAATAAAATTTCTTAATATCAACTTATACCTTTGATTTAATAATTTAGATGTTTTATTATTAGATTGATGAAAAATCTCCTAGTGTAATGAATAGCAACTACCTATTCCTAAAATGATTAATCGATATCCCTTTCTGATCAACATGTATTAGAACACCTCAATATATGTGAAATCCTATAAAAGGTCATCTTAATTCAAAAAACATCATATAGGATTATTCCTAGGTCTTCTAACAACATGTATATACAAGTTAATACCAAGTTTAGGCTTTTATTTGTATCTAACCATTATTAAGAACAACACTAATATTCTCAATCCTAAAACTCTTTACTATGATAATTGAAATCAATTAAAAAAAACAACTAGGCTTCTATCTATGTAGATATGAAATAAATAAACTATCAATCATCCTTAAAATCACAAAAACAAATAAAAAGATGAAAAACTCATTGCAAGGTCTCCTCTAGATAATGATCTCAATCCTTTGATTTGATTTCCTACCCTGGAATGATTTTTAATCTTTAATTTTGTTTAAGATGATTGTAATATGTGTATTCAAAGGTGATAGGTGTAGATTGCATTGTATTTTTTTGGGTAGTTTAGTGTGTGTTTAGTGGTTAATTTGATTATTTAGTGTGTGTTTAGGTTAAAAATTGTGTTAGTTCATAAATATTTGTGTTTTAAGTGTTTTTTGGATAAGAACATGTATTTGAATTTTAATTTTATATATAAGAGGTGCCGTGATGAGTTTGTTAGTATTTCAGGGCATTTAAAGGAGAATCGAAGAAGACTCGAGCAATAACCCAAGGTCATGATCGTGGACAGAAGCTCGAGCACAGGGCCACGATCATAGGAAATCTGCCACTATCGTGACAGAGAACCAAACAAGCTGGCCACTGCGATTATGGCCTGTGTGCAGGCAGACGTGGGGTTAGTTTTGGATTCAAATTTTCGAGGGACATTTTAGACATTTCAGACTCTGGAAAGACACTAAGGTTACCTTAATTGGAAAAGACTATAAAAGCATTATGATATAACCCTATAAAGGAGCTTTACAATCAGCCTCCATTTGGAAACCCTAAAAAGAGAGCAAAAGAAGAGAAAGAGAGAAGAAGAGGAAGAAGGAGGAAGAAGAAGAGGATCCTAATGCCACTGCTCCTCGAATCAGATGGTATCCTGATGCCTCTGCCTTCTCAATTGGTCCAACCTAAGTTCCATGTTCTCTTCATTTCCTTTTTCATTTAAATGTATAAAGTTGAGATGGATTTTATGGAAATGGATTTTGAGCTGTTGATAATGTTCTAAACTCTCCTTCAAAATTTTACTTTGAGTTAATATTGATTTAGTTTTTTTGTGTTTATAGTTTGGGTGTTGTGATTGGTTAATGTATTTGTATGTTTTGGTAGCAAATTGAGAGGGTTAGTTGGATAAAAATGATTAGATAAGATTAATGAGAGTTATGCGATCTAATTGACCATTTAATCAATGTAGTCGGTAATTTCATAGAGAGAGATCCTGTGTGAGACCTGATTGTTTATTAAAGAGCTTTAAAACTAATTAAAATTATGGGTAATTTGTGAATTGAGAGATTATAAGTTCCATAATTCGATTAGGGTTTACAATTTAGGGTTTAATGGTTATAACTCAAGAGAGAGTAATCAACCCTATGACCATCTAGAACTGACACCCCATAAACATATAAATGGCTAGATTAGCATTAATCATAGGTAAAACCCCCTCTCTCATAACTTGATTAACATTCTTGACGGATTTCCATTGTGACCTGTGTGACTGCTTAGTTTAATTCTATTTTGTTGAAATTTTCGCTTTATAATTCTTGAATCAATTTTTCGTATTTACTTTCCGTGTTCACTTGTGTAGTTTTTATTCTTTTCTTTGAGCCTTAGACGACTTAGGATTAGGCTAATAGCCTCCTTGTAGGTTCAACCCTTCAATACTATAAAGTACGACCCGTGCGCTTGTAGAATATTGAGGGTTTTATAAATTATAAAACTTACTCAACAAAAGGCTTTTTCTCCCTAAATTAAACCGAACACTACATTTTTCTAAGGTTTTATGTCTTTTAGAAAGTAATATTCATCTTGAACGTGGTCGTGTCCAACCATATATCACATTATATCTACATAAATCTTTCATACATGGGACACAATCTCTAATATGCTTATGTTTCATATTGTATTTTAGATTGTTTCTTCTTATTATGCAATATGGGCTCTCACAGGTATATAAGAGTTCGTTTCTTATTCACCAAAGTTATAGTATGAAACATGTCCTAGCACATAGCTGTGTGCTAGGCTGTGTTTGATCTTCTAACTATATATTTTTATTCATCGTAGGTTAAGCCTTGGCATATAAGCATGTACTAAGCCATGTTTATCAATAATTGCATTTTCTTTATGAATTTCCTTGTAAGCTCCTCTAATTCTTTTCCAACCTCATTCCTTACTCAAATTATCCTCAATTTCCTAAATCATAATATAAAACCAATTAAAACTAGGTAATTTATATGAAAAACATGGAAAAATACTAAGTACATGATATATATATTTTATATACATCCCTACTTATAATTTTTCTTATCCTAAAGTAAATCAATATTAATCACTATTAACTTAAGTAAGCTTTATTTCTAGGAAATTCCATTAACTCAATTAAAATAACTAAGAATGACTAATATTCTCTTTACCATATCATTCATCAATTATCTAGGTCTCTAAATACTTACACTAACTTGTAATTTATCTTTATGATAACTTGTCAATCTTTCAATTATCAACTTAAATCAAACAATTTAAACATATATTTGAATTGAACATAGAATGAGTAAAAAAATATTAACAAAAAGTGCTTATCAATCCATATTGAGTACAAATTAAATTTTTAAAAAAAAACCTTTATGGAGCATGAGAAACTTTTTTGAAATTCTATCCTAACTTTTATAGGAAACAAAAAACATCTAATTATGAATACCTCCGGTTGCTTGGCTAATTAGATGATTTATGCATGTTTAGGATTAGAATTGTGTTAGTGTGATTATATGTTTGTGCTTTTGAGTGTTATGTGGTTTAGAGCATGTTATTGCTCATAGGGTGGTGATTAGGTATAGCTTAAGGTATTTGAAGGTAATTGAGTAATCAATAAAGGATTCACCAGTCTTGATAAAAGGAGATGATACCCACAGCCTCTTGTCGGGGTCATTGCTTGGGAATATCTGGCCAAAGTGGAAATGTCATGAAGATAGTCTTTAGTGACATATCCAATTGAGTAATGAGCCTCGGGGACAAGAACTAACATCACTTGTGCTAGATGTGACGTAGTCAATCTAGTGGGAGTTGACACTTTAACCATACTTTGAACCAAGTAGGGTATAGATGGTGAAAGGATGAATTGCACAAGAACACTGTTTATGGAAGGGGAATCATATGACACATGTAAATCTTGCTTATTAGGTGATCGGGCTGTTATGTTATGAAAAAGTTTTAATATTTTTAAACCTCAATATTTCTACAACTGCACGAGTTGTTCGCATAATACCTAAGGTATCGATCCTACGTGGAGGGTTAATCTAATCCTAAAATCTAAGACTTGACTAAATTTCACAATAACTCAAAATAAATAACTAATGAAGAAATTAACCAATCAACAATCAATATCAAGAAAAATTTCAAAAAAAAAATCAATATCAAAAATTGAACTCATAGAATATAAACAAAATAGTAATTTTACCTAACCCAATCTAGAATCAACCTAGAAACTACCAGTTGAGAGAAAGGGGGTTTTAATCCTAAATTAATGAAAATCTAATCAATTATGGAATTATCGGGTCTAGACGGTCCTAGGGTGGATTACTCTCTCTCGAGTTATAATCTTTAAACCTAACTTATAATCCCTAATTTAAATTATGGAATTGTAATATCTCGATTTCTAATTTACCTAAACCCTAAATTAGTTCTAAATTTGTCTAATAACCTACCAAAAACCTATGGTCGATCTCTCGTTACACGATTTTACCTGTTTTATTCAATTCTTGTCTATCAAACTACCTAACTATCGTTAGCCCAATTTGACGATATTCACTTGGTTCACCCACTCAATTTATTTTCGAATTATTAAGCACAAATATTGAATCACAAATAACTTAAAGATTTCAGCCTGTCATAAGTGAGGATGGTTTAGGAATTCTGGAATATGAACAGTTAATCCCCTCCGTTCCACACCATAATTTTTTACAATGTAGACACTTTATACCCCATTTCTAGATTGTTGCTCCTCTTGTGTAAAGTCACAACAATGGCATTCAGCACATGTGTGGATGTGCAGACTGGAATACTGTGGTCCATGCACCACAACATAAAAAGTTCCTTTATGGAACACTTATTGATTTCAGTTTTGTCAAAAACCAGCTGACACATAAATTTGTGCAGCAACAAGTGTTCATGGGACCTTATGATGTTATTATAAGCATTCTTGGCATGAAATTGCTTAATTCCAGTAAGCTCATTCCAATATTGAGAAGGAAAAAAATCTTCATAATGATCGATGATGGAGGATTCGGGGAATCCACATATCTCGCACATGATTCCTACATTTAAGTTAAGGAAGTGAAAAATTCCAGTGTGAGCTCTTGATAGACAGGAAATTAGAATCGTATGAATTGGGCCCATTGGATTCTCCCAGCTAGGTTTTCTATTGGCTCATAAAACTTTAGCCTATCGAGTGTGTCAAAATCAAAGTACTTGGGAACTATAATTTTTCTAGCACTAAGGAATCAGAAGCGACTACCTTCCTCCTCTGTGTCGATTGGGAAAGGTACACCAAAGTCTACTGTGCGGTTTCTTCATCTACATCCCATAACTTGTTGTCATCCATATGGCTCTCGTCAGGCTGATTGTTTAATGCGCGACATAATTTGGTAGAATTTAGAAGAAAATTGGAAGGTTTAAATTTTTAGAGAGATATAAGAGCCTGTGTGGCTTTGAAGTCTAGAGAGATAAAATTAAAATGAAAGTGAATGTAAAAGTGAAGTTAGAACTGAATATATAGGTGGTTAAAAGTGTAAAATGGTAAAATTTAAAAAATTCATGCTCCTTCTTTATTGCCCAGTCGAGGCCACGATCGTGACATATGGCTTTCCCACACTTCATCATTTTTTTATCTTTTGTTCTTTCTCCAAACTTTTCAATTTCACTTCTTGATTCTTTTGTAACCCCTTTTTACCTCTCTTTACTTGCTTGCTCAGTCCATCCACTTTATTCTAAAATCCTATTCCTTCTTGATTTTATTCAAAATGAAAATAATCCTAACTACTAAATGTGCTTATGGTCATTAACTTGACCTTTATCCTTTAAACTCATCCAAGATCAATCATAAGCAGTTTGCTTCCACCCTTCTAGCTCAACATTAGTTTTGTAGCCTATGAATAAGCAACAAATTGCAAAATGATCAGAAAGACAATATTGATAAGGTTAAGAAAACCAATTAATTTCATTATTGTCCTTCTCATTAACAAACTGTCAATAAAATAAGGAATAACAAAACTCCCTGAATCTTCCATCGAATCCAACAATT
Source organism: Erythroxylum flavicans (assembly GCA_027576715.1). Classification (NCBI taxonomy): domain Eukaryota; kingdom Viridiplantae; phylum Streptophyta; class Magnoliopsida; order Malpighiales; family Erythroxylaceae; genus Erythroxylum; species Erythroxylum flavicans. The sequence continues at coordinate 4,833 of JANZXP010006597.1, read as the reverse complement.
TGTCTTTTATGAAGGTGAATTGCTCTCCTTCTTCCTTAAGCACTTTTGTTTCCTCAACTTCTTCTACTTCCCAAATTGAGACTTCCATACTTTCTTCAAACTCGATGTCTGTTGTCATTTATTTTTTGTCCTCTTATTCTTCAGAAGATTCGAACACATTAATTATCCAGAATGAGCTACTAACCTTCAGATTCTTAATTACATCATTCATGTTGAATGTCATTTGATCATCATCAATCCAAAAGATAGAGTTATTTTCCTGAACATCTCCCCAAGATTTTTTGATGTTCACATTTCGTATATCAAGAACTAGTGAATAATAGGGATGGTTGGCATTATTTTCTTCATCCTCTTTTTTGATTTCTTAGTATTCTCTAAGGTCGAGTTTAGCTTGATTTCCTGCTGGTTCTTCTAGCTCTACCCCATTCCTAAGAGTGATAGCCTTATATGGCTCTATTGAATTTACATTCATCCTACCCAGACAATTTTCCACACTTTGCTTACAAAATTCCCTGGAAAGCTGACCTATTCTAACCTCTAGATTATGAATAGAAGATGTATGATCTTCTACTACTCGCTTAAACTTCTCTTCTAATCTCATCTGGTTCTCTTCCATATACGTGAGCTTGTCCATGATTTTGTCCAACTTGGAATCCCATTAACTGGATTCATCTTCTTAAAATTCAAATAGGTCTTGATGCCCCATATGAGTACTTGCATTGTTGAACCAATACAAATCTGGGTGGTTCTGCCACCTCGAAGTGTACGGGTTCATATAAGAATTTTGATTTTCCCAACTAAATTGGGGCTCGTTAAAATCTGCAAGAGTCCCTTGCTCCCTATAATATACATCCTCCATGATCGTTCTTTTTATCGCTTCTTAACATTCAACTCTTCAGATGTCTCATTCTCATTCTAAGATGTCTTGATGTGTCTTTACTTTATGCCCTAATCTTTTTAATTTAAAAACAAAAAACCTTAGACTAAAGAACTAAACTAATCGGCCCCTCCCCTCGATAACAGCATCAAAAAATTGATCGTGGTGTTACACTATGAAAAAGTTTTAATATTTTTAAACCTCAATATTTCTGCAAGCACATACGTCATTCGCTTAATACCTAAGGTATCGATCCCATGAGGAAGGTCAATCTAATCCTAAGATCTAAGGCTTGACTAAATTTCACAATAACTCAAAATAAACAACTAATGCATAAATTAACCAATCAATAATCAATATCAAGAATTAAACTCATAAAGTATAACCAAAGTAGCAATTTTCCATAACCCAATCCATAATCAACCTAGAAACTGCCAATTGAGAGAAAGGGGGTTTTAATCCTAAATTAATGAAAATCTAATCAATTATGGAATTATCGAATTATCGGGTCTAGGCGGTCCTAAGGTGGATTACTCTCTCTCTCGAGTTATAATCTTTAACTGTAATTTATAATCCCTAATTTAAATTATGGAATTGTAATCTCTAGATTCCAATTCACCCAAAACCTAAATTAGTTTTAAATTTATCTAATAACCTACTAAAAACTTATGCTTGATCTCTCGTTACACGATTTTACCGGTTTGCTTCAATTCTTATCTATCAAACTACGTAACTCTCGTTAGCCCAATTTGATGATATTCACTTAGTTTATTACCGAATTATTAAGCACAGATATTGAATCACAAATAATTCAATGAAAACACAATAAATCAAACTTCATTAATCTCAAGTCAAAATCCTGAAGGTAAGTTTAGACAAAATTTACATTCAATAACATTCTCAACGATTATCCTAATTCTATACATCAATAAAATTGAAATAAAAAAAATACTGTCAAAACAGACTCGTGTAGGCAACAACTGTGAGAAACCATCTGTTCTGGGAAGTACTTCACGTCAAGCTTCTTCTCCGTCTCTCTCTTCCTTCGTCTCCTTCCTCAAATCTCTCGATATGTTCTTTAGGGTTTTGGAATTGACTAATGAAAAAAGGCTTCAAAGGCTTGCTTCCTTTATTCTTTAATGTGTTTTTATATCTTGGAAGACCTAGGGTTGATTTGGGGTCAAAATAGTCTAAACATTCCCACGAAACTTGACATTTTTAGCTGTTTTTATGTCTGCCCAACGCAGGCCACGATTGTGGCCTTGCTTGCCATGATCGTGGCCAGCGTCTAACCCTCTATGTCACGATCGTGGCCTAAAGTGCACGATTTTGGCCTCGTTTAGAGCTCTCTGTCACGATTGTGACCCAAAGTGCATGATCATGGCCTAAGTCCTGTCAGCTTGCCTTTTTCTGTCACGATCGTGGCCTGTTGTGCAACAATCATGGGCGATGGTTTTGACCTAAAACTCTTCGAAACTTCTCCGTTCTTCGCCGTTTGCCCTGAACTTTAACAAGTACATCAAGGTACCTTAAAAATATAACATTTAAGTTCAAAGACTCATACTAACTTATAAAAACACTTAAACACATAAACTAACACAATTAAAACCTAAATACACACTAAACACTCAAATTAACATTAAATACCTAACAAATTAAACCCTAAATCATAATGAAAATTACAATTATCATTAGGTAAGATGACAAAATTACCCTTTAATATGCAAGATGACAAAATTGCCCTTTAAAGAAGGGGTAGAAGTTTCATGCTAAATTAAGTGGGATTAAAAGCCACTTAGTTCTCACTAACTCTCCATTGATGCTCGGGATTAGAGGTAAGGTCAAAGGGTATAAGAAAAATCAATTTTCATGCAAGGGTTGTGTGAAAGAAAGAGAATTTTCGGTGAAGTGTTCATCGTCTTCTCTCACTCTCTACAAGTACTCTCTTAAAGAATACATCACAAAGATAGCACTTTGTGTGTGTTCTAGCCATTCTTCCTAAGAGGTTTTAGGCTTCGCTCTTCTCCTGGATATCATTAGAGATTTCCTCCTTGATTGTTATGGTTTATGACAATCTAAAGAGGTGAAGACATCGAAGAACGAAGGAGATTGTAAGGTACACATATTAAGTTCATGTTTTGTTAAAGTTACATCTAATGGAACTTAAAAGTTCTTAGCTTTTTGGGTTTTGTTTTATATTTCCGTTGATGTTTTCTATTTTTGATTCATATGATGCAAGATCAAAACCCTGTAGATGGATAGGAGTAGACAACATACAACCCTTTGAGAGAAAAAGGAGCCATAACTATTAACCCAATAATGGAGATGTAAGCTAAGATTGACAACTTAACCCGACAGCTGAGTAACGTGAAAGCATCCTCTTTAGCTACTGTTAAAGCACTTTAGTAGATATGTGAGCTATGTGGACAAGACAAACATAACACCATTAACTTTTTTCAGACGCAAAATAATGAACTAGAGTTGCTCAAATACATGGGAGTATAGTTTGGTCAAGGAGGGGAGAATAACTTATACTCAAACACGTATAATCCTGGATGGAAGAATTACCCCATTCTTGGTCAAACAATGTAAGAGGTCAATTCTGACATCAAGGGGCACCTAGATTCCAACAGAAAATACCTAATTCCATGGACTCTAAGTTAGAGAAAATCTTGGAAAAGATTGGGAGCATAGAGAACGCTCACAAGAGGTTAGAAGGATGATTTGAACAAGTAATAAAGAACCACACCCCTTAATAACCACACCCCTTCCATCCATAACTTAGAGGTTCAAATGAGCCAATTGGCAGATACATTATCGACACGAAGTGCGGGGAGTCTTTCAAGCAACACCGAGAAAAATTTGAAGGAAAGGATAATGGTAATCACCCAAAACATTGAAGAGAAGCTCAACCAAGTTAAAAAGGAAAGGGAAGAAGAAAACAAAAGGGCTAACAAACATTCCTTGCAGAGTAAATATAACTTGAAGAAAATCAAGGAATAGCAGCTTACAATTCCATACCCCATCCTAACGTAGAGGAAATCAAAGGAAGTAGAATTGAATGAAGTTCTTTATATAATAGAGCAATTAAAATCGCAAATCGCTCTTACGGAATCCAAAAATGAGAAATTAGCAAATAGAGGCCACCCAAAGAAGTTGAAGAATGAAGTAGTAAGTAAGGAGAACTCCAACGAAGTGGCAACACTACCATAAAAGCAAGAAGATCCAATAGGTTTTTAAATTCCATGCATTATTGTCATTGTCAAAGTGGATAAGGATTTTGCGAACTTAGGAGTTGGTATAAGTAAGATGCCTTACACTTTAGGTAAAATAACACCCGTTAGGATGTGTGTATAGATGGTTGATAGATCAATCCACTATCCTAGAGGTGTAGTTAATGATGTTCTTGTTAAGGTTGACAAGTTCACCTTTCCCATATACTTCTTCATATTAGATATTGAGGAAGATTTAGAGACACCAATTATACTTAGACGACCATTTTTAACCACTGCCTGATCTTTTATAGATGTTGATGGGGGCAAATTCACTCTAAAAGTGGGGGACGAGAAGGTGTCATTTAAGGTGTCTAATGGAAAAAGGAATTCTTACAAATCTGTGGATGTGATCCATTTCGTCTTTCAGTTTACCCTAGGAGGTCGAATCAAAAATTGAATTCCAAAGATTGCAATATAGAATGCAACCTTGGGTTGTCTCACTTAATTGGAACCTAATGCAATGGGTCTAAGCTAGCCTAAAGGTCATGAAATGCAACTACATTAGTTAGGAAGGGGGTTTTGGTTCTTTTGAGAACTAACAAAATTAAACTACTTGAAAGGGAAGTGTGTAAAAAAAATATTTTTTAGATTTTTGGGAATGAGGAATCGAAGGTTAAAACAATGATCAAATATGATAAAATCCTCTTGAAAAATGAGCTTTGGCTATCATAGTTCAAAATA